>JBAMJV010009317.1:0-225220 GCA_037951105.1 Echinarachnius parma
CAGGTAAAATTTAGAGACAGGTACAATAATATTACAACACAGTTAAGCTATGATGTATGCAGAGCATGCAGGGGGATCACGTTTGGTGGCAACTATAGGCAGATTGGCCACTATGACAGGCAAGGGCGTCAACAGTTTCTCAAAAGTGAGGGAGGGGGGACATTGCATAGGGAGTTTGCAGGGGATCACGTTTGGCTGCCACTATAGGCAGATTGGCTACGTATAGACAGGTGGCCACTCTGACAGGTTTCACTGAACTGATTTTTCTTATCCATGCAGAGATGTTACCGACCCGAGACTCTGCTGCATCGCGCCGGAAAGTCTCAACTGCCGAACGCGGGACGTGCCCGATCCGCTCTTCACCTGCCGGAAGTCGTTCCTCCAGAACGGTACCATCAAGACGTTTTGCTGGATCCTCGGCATTAGCGCCCTGGTCGGCAACGCCTTCGTGTGTCTCAAGAGGATACGGAGAAAGACACCGATCCGGAGCAATACTGGGAGCGATGTCGCAGCCATCCAATCCGTGTTGATTAATAATCTGGCATGTGCCGACTTCCTGATGGGTGCCTATCTGATCATCCTGGCGGCCATGGATGTCTATATAGGTAAATCGTTGATGGTTTCATAAGTGTATTTGGTATACATGGTATATTAGACAGACTCCTCATGTATTTACATTTAAACCAACTTTAAAAAGACACTCAAAATTCTGCCATTTTTCTAATGTTGTTATATAATGTTGTATTTAGTTTTCCTAAACAAACTCAAATATAGCAAAGGAGCGCAATAAAAGAAATCCTCATAGGCCAATCAATAGTTCACAGCAGCTTAAGATTTCAGAATGCGCTCAGATACTTCACGTCTTCTGCGACAGGGACAGGTTTTGTTTTTTCGAATTTCCCTTTCGTTAAAAAGATATTTACGATTGAAGTGTTCAGATAATAACTGTCTACTGGATAGTCGTTACCTTGTACAAAGTCAATGCAATATATTAGTGAATATCACTTTGTATTTTCGCTCATTACTCGGCCATATCACATCCACTTAAGACAACATTTTCACATATTACTCAATGGTACACAACATTTTCACACATTACTCAATGGACATATCGGATAACAACAATACACATTGTACCAACAATTCATCACTTTTTGCACATGGCAACAAATTAACTAGATCCCTTTAAGTTTGTGATCACTGTGATACATTGTGAACAGTCGTCCGGTCAATATCGTGGTAAGGTTTGTTAAGACCGGGCTTTTCTAACCTTTATTTGCATTATTAACTTTATCTGGCGTTCTAAGTTCTTTTTAGATTAACTCGGGTTCAATTCCAGGTGTGGAAAATCATTTCAACGTTTGGCTTCTTTTGACCGGGTTGTGGCACGACTGGTCGTGTTGCTTAGACACACGACGTTTTCATCATGGAATCCAAAGATCAAAGCCGATGGATTGCCAGGCATTTATGTATGTCCTTCGAACATTCAATTATATTTGCTTCTCCGTACTCAGTATAGTCCAAACAGTTACCTGATCAGTTTGAAGTAGGCTCCATATGCGCCTCTTTGTACCCCAGGGTAGTTAAAAATTTGTGTTTAAAGGAACTAAAGAATACAACGTATTTCGGCACTTATTCCATAGTTGATGAATTTGAAAACTAGGTCTGCAGAAAAAAAAATCCATGAAAATAAACACAGTAGTGATTTTAGGCTAATTTTCTGATGCCAAATCACTTAGCAGCCAGTTTTTTAATACGCCCCTCCAAAATTTAGGGTCCAAAATCAGCAGCGTAATTGGCACTGCATCGGTTGACGTCAACTAGAGAATTTAGAGAGGCGTCGTGTAAATAGACTACCGGTCGAAGTTCTTTAGATGACGTCACACCAATAGAGGGCATCATAATCGATTTTGGCGATTTAAAAGGGGCGTTCCCAAGACAATAAGATATTTACTAATTACCAGAAAATTGATTGATTTCATGGGAAATGACTGCCAAATTCTTTTTCTTGAGGAAAAGTTACATACAGGGTGGCCCAAAAAAAATGGAACGGGGCACTTCCCAGAATATAGTACCAAACTATATATGTCCATCAGATAGGATGTCGTTTCCAATAAAAACGATACCAAGACAGTAATTTTGGTCGTGTAGTTTTTGTTTTAGGACGCTGTGAGTGAGACCATGTCAGGTGCCAATTTTTGTCAATTTTTACCTAGTCAGGGCATGTAAAACCGCACTCACTGCCCGTAATACCATGCCCATTATCTCGGCACACGGCTGAGTGCACACTGTCAAATGCGCGCTGTGTTATACGCTATGAAAGGCGGTGCGTGCGGTATTACTGGCCCTGACTAGGAAAAAATTGACAAAAAACGGAACCTGACATCACGTCACTCACAGCGCCCTTAAACAAAAACTACACAACCAAAATGACTGTTCTTGGTATCGTTGTTCATTGAAAAAGACACCCTATCAATGGGACATAATAATTGTGTTGCTGTATTTTGAGAAGTACCCCGTTCCGTTTTGTTTGGGGCCACCCTGTATAGAGAGCCTAATTTTGAAAATTAGGCCATCTAGACGTTGTAGTTCCTTTAAGATAAATGGGCAGGTTGAAATCACACCTATTCATCATCTATAGATGGCCGGGTATTGGTACTGCCTTAGTCTGGATAACAAATTGAAGATTAATTTTAATCACAATAAGCGCTAAATTCAATGGAAACATGTCACTATTATTTCATTACAGGCGATTCGTACTTCTGGGAGGGCCGTTCAATCGAGTGGCGTACGAGCTACATGTGCCAGGCAGCCGGGTTCATCTCTTTCCTTAGCAGCGAGGCGTCAGTGTTTCTCCTTACCCTCCTCAGCATCGACCGATTCATCTGCATCATGTTCCCTTTCAGCCAGAAGCGCCTAGGTGTCAAGTCAGCGCATATCGCAGCTGCGTGCATCTGGGGCGTTTCCCTTCTCTTGAGCATCCTGTCCGTTGCGCTCAGTTACCTGACCCCGGACGTCTACAAGCTGAGCGATGTCTGCGTGGGTCTCCCGCTGATCCGTCAGTACACGGGCCTCTACGAAGAGGCCGATGCCGCTACGCTGAACCAATACGGCATCCTGCAGACCAACACGTACGCGTCCAGGTCCGTCTCCACCTGGCAGTTCTCCATCGCCATCTTTCTGGGCGTCAACCTCGCCAGCTTTCTGCTCATCCTCTTCTGCTACGTGGCCATCTTCGTCAAGGTGCGGCTCTCCGCCGCCGACGTCGGGCGCAAGAACCAGTCGGCGAACGATGTCCGCATGGCCGTCAAGATGTCGCTCATCGTCGGAACCGATTTCTTTTGCTGGGTGCCTATTATCATCCTCGGCATCCTCGTCCAGGCCAACGTCATCACCTTGACCTCAGATGTCTACGCCTGGCTCGTCGTCTTCATTCTGCCCATCAACTCCGCACTCAACCCGTTTATCTACACCTTCTTGGACAGGTCATCCAAGTAGAGTTATAATGCTCTTCTGAAGGAAGGGAATGCCTTATACATTTAAAAATGATCGATTAACATTGTCTAAATCCATACATCTTACTTTCGAACTCTAGTGGTTAATTCATAACGTGTTGTATTCCTTTTACAAATACAAGCATGGAACAGGTTTTTGTTTCGATTTTCCCTATCGTTAAAAAGATATTAACGATTGCAGTGTTCGGGTTTGTAATTATCCACTAGAACGTTATAACTGTGTACAAAGTCAGTGTAATGAGTATAAAGCGAGTATCACTTTGCATGTTCGCTCATTACTTGGCCATATAATATTAATTCAACGTGAAATGTTCACACATTACTTTATAGTGAATCGACATATCGGATCACAACAATTATACACATTGTATCAACCATTTATCACGTTATGCACATGTCAACAAAGTTCCTAGATCTCTTTAATGATTGCGGATTTATCAAAATATAATCTCGTGATTAAACAGAAAGGCCACATAAATTAAATTGTCAATAGTGTTGTACATGACAGTAAGTGATTATTGTACATAAAAGTTATATGAGAGGTATTAAATATATAGTGATTTTTCTTTTGTCAATGTTTCATTTATGTGAGATTTGCATTGGGGCACATCTGTTTCATGCGCCCCTGATAATTAAGGACGATAATATTGTATGCTGTGTTTCTGATACGACTACGCCAGTGGGGTGGTTTACACTCCAGGGCCCCGATGCAGAAAGAGATACAATCGATTGTAAGTTACGACATGATCGTAAGTCAGAAGATTTACGCGTTTCAACCAATCAGATTTGCGCATCTAGAACACGTGATCTGACTTGCGATTAATTGCAACTTACAATCGATTGTATCTCTTTCTGCAACGGGGCCCAGGACAAGTTTACGTACATGTTTAACTGTAAACCTGTTCTCTCATAAGAAGACTTTTGTCGTTTCATAGCATGAAAAACGCTGCAACTACCGATCACTAGCATTATATTGCAAAGTAGTTGCTTTGTTTGAGAGGTCTCGGTCCCAAGCACGAAAGGGCAGGCCCGTAGCCAGGGGGTGCGTTGGGTGCGTACGCACCCCACTCCCCCCCCCCCCCCCCCCACCACCCGCTTACACGAACAATTGTGTCGATGGACACCCCCCCCCCCCCCTTCAAGAATCCTGGCTATGGGCCTGAAGGGTAAATAAAGACTGCCGCAGTTTCACAATTTTGAACATGGTATTTCATGCAATATCAGTCGCACTTTGTAGCAAGCTTTCAGTCTCATCAAGGGGGACCACCTTTCAATCCCGGGGGGTCACTCCCAACATGACTGGCTACGCACCTGCGTCCAAAAAAGCGTCGAAAGGTTATCAATTTCAGCTATACGGCGTCGTCGACGTTTTCCTTAAAAAGGGGTAGTTTTCAGCACTTATCAAAACAAAGTCACAAAAAGGGTCTTTTTCAGCTGCATTTTGCGCCATCAAAGGTACCTTTTTAAAGCATTACGCCATTTAGGGGTGTAAACTTAAGCCATGGTCTCATCCGCCCCACGTAGGCGTAGCGAGGGGTGCACTTTCTACGTGGAACGGACCTAGGTGGATGTGACCACTCCCAGGTAGAATTTGCCTACGCAGAGAAAATGGGCGCGTATGAAAAATAACGTGTGCGATACGCCTACGTGGGTCGGATGAGACCATGGCCTTACAATGGTGCGATACGCCATGCAGGGTCCATTTCAGAGGTTGATGGACACGGGTGGGTAGCACTTTTGTATGAGAGTGACCCCGGGTCTTTCAATCAGCTATGATCAGCTTTATCTTTTTAAAGATACTATCCTCATTCTCTGAAAGCCAAAATGTAAATATTTGTAAGATAAATCTCTCATGCTGGAAGAAAACTACCATTACAAATCTAGTCTGATAAAATACACTGCAAAAACAAGGGTGTAATATTAACACCACTGGTATTAATTTAACACCCTCGTTGTTGCAGTGTAGGGCATGGGCGTCGATACTTACGTAATACCCATTCATCAGGGGGGGATGGATGAATGGATCATCCCCCCCTGATCAATGGGTATCAATGACAGATCGACGCCCGTGGTGTAGGGTCTTGAACATACACACTAAGAAAAAAAGGTGCAAAGTATGCAACACTGGCGGCTCCTTTTAAGGTACAACTTAGCACCTTTAAAGGTGCTAAGTTGTACCTTAAAGTGCAAAGTGTCACTTTGCACCTTTAAAGGTGCAAAGTTGTACCCTAAAGGTGCAAAGTTGTACCCTCAAGGTACAAGATTGCACCTTTAAAGGTGCTAAGTTGTACCTTAAAAGGAGCCGCCAGTGTTGCATACTTTGCACCTTTTTTGTACTTTTTTTCTTAGTGTGTACGTTGTGAATTATTTTAGTGTAGGATTATATTACCAGAGATTGTTATGATCATTTAATTAGTCTATGAACTGCGTACCTTGTATTGTATTTCGAGATTGTATTTGAATTTCACAAACCAAATTTTGTTATTGAGCACAAAGTGACTATAATCAAATTTGTGATGTAATATGGTGATTTATCATAACGTTTAAATTGGTATTTCCATTATTTCTTAGTGTGCGCCGTATTAAATGTGTTAAGTACCTCCCATTTTCAGTACACAACGACGATAAAGACAATGAATGTGAATAAACGCACAGTGCACCACAGTATGACGAGTGCATATCACAAAATCAGGTGGCATCTGGATTGTTTAGTTTTGTTTTATTATATTGTCTTCCCAGATAGTGCCAGTACCAGTGGAAGCCGAACGCTTATGGCAAGCCGTTTGCCCAAAAGTCGATAAACCGTGTTTATCTGATAAGCAGAGTTATATAAATCTCATCAAGAGAGGGCTTTTCACGATGCCACTTCGTGCGCATGAATAACAAGAACGCGAATTTCAAGGGTATTTTTTACTTGAGATATACAAAATTGAAAAGTTTTTAATACCTAAATTTTGATTTCTTGGATGTTAAGTTCTTGGTTTATATTTTCATCACCTCATTGAAAGTTGCAAGTATTACATTTCATTTTTCGAGCTACAACTTTCTGAAGTTAAGAGAAAATATCAAATTTCGGAAATATTCGGACAGCCGCATTTTAAATGCAATTTATATCGTCCGTGGAAGGACATACAACATGCACGCTTCCTTGTATGCAAATTAGATATGTATTTATACATAATTTACAAACAACTTTTCTTAATTTGGTTTTATTTTCTAGATAATTATAAAATTAACAATTCACGTTAAAAGCAGCTGAAACAACATTTGAGCACGACTCTTTTGGGAGTTTAGCCTTGTCTAGTGGCGTGGCTATCCTATTCGCGGTAATGAACGGTTGCTTGTACCGCATTTTCCAGCATGAATCTAAATCGATGAGTGTGCGGATCTCACTTTACGCCGCGTGCATAGCTTTATTGCAACAAACTCGGTCATTTATTTCTTATCAGCTTATGAAATTACATTTAACCGTGTGAAATAGATAAAAGACTTAAAGGGATAGTTGAGTTTTGGTATAGAGGGCGCTACACAAAATAATTTATTGTGAGATAATGAAAAACTGAGTGTCAAATTTGAAAGAGCATACAATATTAATGACAGAATGAACTTTATTTGATCGAAATCGTTTCAGAAATGGCTGAAATATTCATAAGCACAACCATTAACTTTTGTAACAATTGTGGGGCCCCAACAATTATTCAATAATTTTGAACTAGCCGTTAAACAAAAAATTTAAAATGCTTCCTCTTAAAAATTTACAAAAGAGGTTTTTAAATAGTTGATTATTTCACTATTCACTATTCACTATTTCAACAAAACATCACATGCATAATATTTTATTTTAAAATGGTTTAAACCAATTAGTTTTTTAGAGAGCGGTCTCTTGAGTTTTAACGGCTCTTTTTGAATGATAACAGGCTTTTTACTTAGTAATTTGTAATTTTGTATTCATTTCGAGCATAGTGGAGTTATAACTGTTAGTTTGAAATGTAATGGTGCAGGTTTTGGTTACTAAAATTAAGTTTGACCAAAACTGTACTCTCTTTTAAAGCCTTACCAAAACTCAACTATCCCTTTAACATTTAATTCAGGTAAGATTGTTTATCGTATGTATTTAAATTCTTTAAACTGTTATTTTGGGTTATGTGAAGAGTTCGAGGGTAAATAAAAAAAAAACGAGGGGCAAAGCACGTGAAATTCTCCACACCGCCGTACGCAGCTAGATAGCGATGCCGATAAGCTCGAGTACGATCTACGCGCAGAGCCGAATGATTTGTTGTTCATGAGATTTACGGCTAACAAATTTTTAGAGGAATTTATCTAAAAACTGAACATTAAAGATTTGTATAACAGTACACCCAATCAATGAAATCAAGACACGATCCCAAATATTACATTTATCACACTCTTAACCCACTTTATTTCAACCCCTTTTTAAATGTTTTATACAAATGTGATTATACAGTCTAATTGAATACAAAAATATCAGTAAGAAAGACTAGGATTAGTAGTTTGTTGTACCATGATCCATCTTTCTTAAACAATACTTAATTTCTAAATAAAAGATAAATTATGAAAGCTAGATTGAGTTCTAGATCAAATTGACGCAACGTTTAGCAGTACGATTGCTTGAATAGTTTTACACTGGATCAATGCACGCGCAACGCCGGAAAGATGCTTGTGAATTTGCATCGTGAAAAGCTCTCTTGGGGAGATTTAAATAACTCTTTTGTTTTGTTTAGATAAACTCTGTTCATTATGATAAACTGAGTTTATCTAATAAACTGAGTTTGTCTGACCTGATAAACATAGTTTATCTACTTTTTGAGCAAATGATGCGCTATATGCACGCCATTTGCCCCAAAAGTATAGATAAACAGTGTTTATTAGATAAACAGTGTTTATCTGAAACACATGTTTATCATAGATAAACAGTGTTTATCTGACTTTTTGGGGAAACGGCTTGCCATAAACGCTGAAAATTTTTACTGATAAGTGCACATTGGCGTGTGTGTGTGTGTGTGTGTGTGTGTGTGTGTGAATGTGTGTGTGTGCGTGTGCGTGTGTGTGTTTGTGTGTGTGTGTGTGTGTGTGTGTGTGTGTGTGCGTGTGTATGTGTGTGCGTGTGTGCGTGTATGTGTGCGCGTGTGTGTGTGTGTTAGTGTAACCCTAAGATTCCAACTTATTATTTGGAAATGTTGAAAGCTTGGAAAGAGATTGATAATTTAAGGCATTTTAATTATTTATTTATTTTTTTTTTTTCCCTCCACAGGGCATTTATTGGTATAAGTAAAACAAAATTAAACATAGCATGACATTTACAAGCATATCATAACAATAACAATAAATTAACCATAAATGAACCGTCGTATAATTTCTTTGTATAAATATAACTAATTAAACAATATCAGAAAACATACTTCTCAAGGAAAACCATTTTTTATCAAAGTATTTACCATGACCTTTCAAACTAAATATATATTTTTCATTTTTATAATATGAAATTGAAGCTGATTTAAACTGAGAAAATACAGGTATTTTATTCACTAGTTTTCTTCGAAATATTATTTGCTTACTAACGAACAATAAACAGTTTATTGCTCTATTATTTAAACCTCTTAATCCAAACAATATATTTTCATTTGTAAAATGTATGTTACAACCAGCACTTATGTTAATCCATCTTTCTAGTTTTGCCCATATAATTTTAACAAATTGACAATCACAAAATAAATGAGTAATTGTTTCAGTATGAGCATTACAAAAGGAACATAATTCAGTTTCAACCATGTTCAATTTAAACAATATGTCGTTTGTAAACAAAATTCTATGTAATATTGTAAATTGAAACCAACGTAAATTAACATCAATAGAACAATTAAATGCAAGAGCACAATACTTCTGCCATATGGATTCATCAATATTAAAAAACCTTTTCCATTTTGTATAGCTTTTACATTCTTCCCTTTTTTGTTGTAATAATAAAGCATATATCGTCGCTGGGCAATAAAAAGGGCAAAATGGCCGATATTATCGTCGAATATCGATTTTGTTTTTATTTTATTTTCAGATAGAGTTCTTTAAAACCTATCCGATGATATGTTTAGATTTCCCATATGTGCCCAACTTTTTGAGAAAATCAAAAATATATATCATATGGGCAATACGAATGACAAAAAGGGATTTGCCCTTTTAGCTGCCCATTATTGCGCCAAGTTGCGCGCATTGCCTGTGCATTATCAATGCGCGTAAAAGGGCAATACGCATTTTGTCCTTTTTCATGCCCAATATCGACGCGATATCGTGCATGTAAAAAGGGCAAATTCAGAAATGCGTAAATAACTCCGTTAAAAAGAACTGAGCGTAGGCCAAATTAAACGACTTGATTGCTTTATAGCCTACATAACTGTTTCACTAAACAAGATTACTGGATTTGGCATTTTAAAAATATTATTGCCCAAAATGTCAAAATGTTGTTTCTTCCAAAAAAGTAAGTATCGTTTTTTGCTATCGATACCGTCAATTTGTCCTTTTAATTGCCCAGCGACGATATATGCGAGCATCCTTTTCGAAATTGACAAATAAGGGAAATTAAATCTAATCTTAAAGGCTGTTCCATTTTCACAAAAATACCACAACGGTTATTGAAACCAGATTTAATAGCTTCACATAGGCCAAAGTATTGCAAACAATTAACTGTAATTTGATATTTCAATTTAAATTCATTGAGTGACAAAAAAGTTCCATCTTCATCTAACAAATCGTTAATACATATTATACCCTTTTCGTACCAAGACCTATAAAATACACACACGTTATTCACCTGAATATGACTATTAAACCATAGAGGCTGACAAGATATATCGCGAAAACTTTTAGACTGTAAAATACTATAAGCCAAAAAAACATATTTCCAAAACGGGTTAGTTGCACCTATTGACAATCTTAAAAAGTGAACATCACAAAAAGTAGGGTTCAATTGACAATTTTTGGGCATAAATGTATGCATTAAATTATCAATAAAAGAATCTATATTACCAAAAAAGTATCTTCTCATCCATGATATTTTCAATGAATGAACATGTGAGTATATATCTATCATTTTGGCTCCTCCCAAATGATAGGGTTGTATCATTTGTTTCCTACTTATTTTGTCAGGTTTATGATTCCAAATAAATTCAAAAAATGACTTTTGTAATAATTTCATAATTTCATCAGAGGGGTTCGGTAATGATAAAAATAAATAATTTAACTTTGATACTAATAAGGATTTTACAACTATTATTCTACCAAACACTGTTAACGATCTTTTCAACCAGAGAGTCATTTGAGAGTTAATATGTAAAATTTGTGTATAAAAATTATGATCAACCATATCGTGCAAGTCACCCGAGAAATCGATGCCTAAATATTTAAAATAACCATCAAAAACCCAATCTAAATTTTCTTCCGTACACAAAGAATCTTTCCTTTCTTTATATCTCCCTATCCACATTACTTTAGTTTTGTGTTTATTTAAACTCAACCCTGATGCAGCTTCAAAAGTATTTAAAGTTTCTATCGTTTTCTTCAAATCATCTTCTGTACCATCTAAAGTAATTAGAGTATCATCAGCATACTGAATTATTTTGTGCTGAACATTTGCTATTTTTATCCCATTTATACCATCACATTTTCTTACCATTATACTTAATATTTCTGCACATAAAAGAAAAATGTATGGAGACAGAGGGTCCCCTTGACGACATGTTCTTTCTATATTAAATCTGTTTGTCATATGACCATTGACCATAGCGCATGACGATGCATTCTCATAAAAAAGTTTAATCCATGATTTTATTGAATCACCAAAATTAAAAAAGTCCAGAGCCTGAAAAATAAAGTCGTGTGATATTGAGTCGAAGGCTTTTTCAAAATCTATTATCAACAAAAGTCCAGGAATATCATTTAAATCCGTGTATAACATCAAATCAAACAAAAGACGTATATTTTCCCCAATAAATCGTCCAGACATGAAACCCTTTTGACTTTCATTAATCACAAAAGGTAATATTTGTTTAATCCGGTTTGCAATACAAGATGAAGCTATTTTATATATAACATTTAATAAAGAAATAGGTCTCCAGTTTGATAACAATTTTCTATCTTTATTTCCTTTTGGTATTAATGTAATCACTCCCATTTTATGCGCTTCAGTCATATGACCATTAAAATATGCATAATTCAATGATCGAAGTAAAAAATACTTTATACTGCCCCAAAAAAACTTTAAAAATTCAACTGTAAAACCATCCATTCCTGGGGATTTATTATTTTTCATATTTGTAATAACTTGAAAAACCTCGTAAATTACCAAAGGACCTTCTAAAGAATCTTTCATCTGCACATTCAATTTCGGGATGTTTCTTGATTGAAAAAGATCCCAATCAAAGTCGGATACAGGTTTATGCTTATATAATTTAGAGTAAAAACGATGTACTTCAAATGAAACATTTGGATTTTGAATTGTATTACCTTGGTCATCAATCAATGTTTTAATTTGTCTATTAATACGATTTTGTTTTTCTAAGTTCAAAAAGAACTTTGAGGGTTTTTCACCAAACTCCATCCATTGTAACTTTGAGCGAAGAATTGCGTCATCGACTTTTTGTTTTCTTAAATCTTCCAAACTATTTTTTGTATCTTCCAATTCTTCAATAATATCTTTATCTAAAACATAAATAATCTTATTTTCTAAATCACTAATTTCTCTTTCTAATTTTGTTTCATTTTTCATACACCGTTTTCTTTTCATACTTGAATATGATATTGTCTCACCTCTTATCATCATTAATAATGTATTAGAAAAATAACTGATCATCTATAGAAAATCTATAATTTTCAAAGTTACATTTATCTAAGTCTAATTCATCATAAGACACTTCATCCACCGAATACATTACAATATTTTCTTTAATTACATGTTTAACTTTCTGTACATATTCTTCATCTTTCAACAACGAATTATTAAATTTCCAATAACCTTTACCTGTATGTATCTTATCTAAATTCAAGGACAAGCATACTAATGAATGGTCTGTCCTATATCCTGGTAATATTTTTAATTTATCTATAACTGACATTAATTCTTTTGTAACAAGAAACAAATCCAATCTTGCCATTTTTACCGGATTTGGCTGTCGCCAAGAAAAACTTTTTTTTAAAGGATACAATTCTCTCCAAGGATCAATCAAATTTAAATTCTGTTTTAAATGACTAACTCTATTTTTTGCCAATGGGCTATTAATGCGAATATAATTGTAAGTGTCTAAATCAAAATCCTGTACCAGATTCCAATCACCACAAATAATAGTAAATGGGTTTTCAATTCCAATATACATTTTTCTATCTGACCATAAAAAAGGGGACTGTCAGTGTTGCATACAAAGATACTAATGTAATATCATAATCAAATATCCTAATATGGAGTACAACAAAATTTCCATTTTCATCTTCTTTACTATCTAAAATATCGACTGTTATGCTTCCACTAAACAAAATTGCCACTGCTCTTGAGTTTGAAGCTTTACAACTAATAAAACATTGACCACCCCATTCTTTTTTAAGGTTTTCTCGATCTAAATCAATAAAATGCGTATCTTGTAAGCAACATATATGATATTTATTTAATATTAAAAATTGAAACAATTCATGTCTTTTGTCCTTATTTGCTAGACCACGACAATTCATAGAAACAACATCTACCTTAGACATATATAACTGACATCATAAAGGATATAAATCCAATACACCCTGTGGAGATTTTTACAATTGGCACACACAACATTGAACATACACAAAACACATTTACACATATTACTATTCATACGCAAACTCAAGGAACTTTAAAAATAAAATTAAAAAGCTCCGCAAATTGACATGGAATTTTAAAATAAAGGCTTCGTAAAGTCATTTGTATGATAATTCAAGATAACAAACAATTAACCAAAATAAACCAATTAACAAAAAAACAAAAATTAATTTAAAAATTTTGATAAATAAATGAATATTGGAAAAATAAGGAAATATAGAAATGAAGAAAAAAGACAAGTATCGAAGGAGAAAAGAAGGCAGCAAGGACTAGGAGTAAGCAGGAATATCAAAATATGAATACCCTTCTCTAACATGTCTAAGCTTACCTCTAAATCTGAATACCCTTCCCTAACATGTCTAAGCTTACCTCTAAATCTTCCCATATTATTAGCTTCTTCTTTTTTTTAATGAGGAAAAAATTAATAAAAAATAAAAAATAAAAATATACACTCGCAATTGTACAAGAATTACAAGTGCCCCAGCATAACTACAATTAGAATATCGCAGTTATTAGTTGCCAAAAAATCTCAATAAGCTTCTTCCCCCCAACCCTTTTTTTCTTTCCAAATTCAAAAATCATAAAAGAGTATCAATAGCGTTTTAAACAGTGGCATTTAAATAAGCGAATTAAGCAGTATAAAGTCATAATAAAAGTTGCATCCCAACCGGTGTACATACGATCGTCTTTCAATAGACCGATTCGGTAATGCACTCCAACGGTACGCGCATGACGGCATCCCCCACGCCGGCAGGCCCAACCATAGCAACCAAGAACAGCAAGTAATAGCTAGTATAGCTTGCCGATCCTAGTCATTACAGCTAAGCTCACCGACAAAGAGTCCGCCACCACAAGCACACCACCCCTATACAACACCGAATTGGTCTATTATATACACGGAGATTAAGAGAAAAAAGAAAACAAAGAGAGAGAAAGAAAGCGGGAGCGAAGGAGGTCAACATCATGACTTCTGCGGAAAGGAAGAACTAAACTATAAATAAAGGAATAGAATTATAACGTATAATCAACAGTAAGATTAACCTATTTCAATCCCGATCCTTACTCATAAAACAGCTGCACCTGTGTCATACATATACGTTTCAGTTGTATAACGGGTATGGTAGCGTGAAACTTCAAATTAACAGTCGTAATCTCTCCCAGTCGTATTTGAATGAACACATACACAGTGACAGTTGCCAATGTGTCAGGCCTTCCATAAACCATAATATTTACGCAAAATCCATTTATATCAATTTATATTTAAAGGGGCAATTCTATTATATTGAAACTAATTATTTAGAGGTATAACTGTTATATTATACCAACAAATCATAATTATAATTCAATAGTGCTAAACAAATTAAATAAATGAATATAAAATTCAATGAAATTACTACTTTCTTTCAAAAATAACCACTAAAGAGAAAATTGAGCAATTAGTATAGAGGGCACTTCACAACATACCCCTTCATAAAACAATATAAACCTGACTATCAAATTTAAAAGAACAAACAATCTTGATAACAAACAAAAACAAAAAAACTCCATTTAATCGAAATCGGCTCAGAAACGGCCGAAATATCCATACCAATCAAAAAATATTTTAACTTTCTAGAGAATTATTATTATTTTTATTATTTTTTTTTTTAAAACAAATTTTCAACAATTCGTTAATAATATCTCCACTGAATCACCACTCCAACAAAACATTAAGATTTAATGCCTTGTTAAAACAACGACCCAACCGAGACACCACCAATAAACTGTTACTAAGTATGTTTTATAAAATATTACTAAAACCAATATTTCAAAATAATAACAAGGGTTCTACTCAATCATCTGTAACTATGTATACCCTTCGAGCATAATAAAGGCAAAACAATTATTTTGCACCGCAATGGTGCTGGTACATATAAGCTAGTGTTCCTCAGACATCTATAAATTTCTAAATTTCTCATAAAAATAATGGAATCGTCCTCCGATCCAGACCATAACTATATTATATCTTAGACTCCACAATTATTGAGGTATAATATCTATGGAATGAAACATTTGTCATAAATTATCAGTAACACAAAGGCGTAATCAAATAGTTAGAGAGAAAATATAAATATACAACATCTGTAAGTTTCCGAATATATAATGTTTGTTTTAGTGACAATGTCCAGCTAATCATCTTACAGTTTGCGACATGTCCGTATGACGACGTCAAAGCATTAACGAGATAATTTCTTGAGTCTTTATCTCTCCTTCTATTTTCTTGAGTCTTTATCTCTCCTTCTATTTTCTCTCACGATGTCTGTCTTCAATAATGACATTCTTCTTGAATCTCAAATGAATAGCCCCTTTCTTGTGTTAATGTCACACAATTATTTAAAATAAAATCTCTTAGCGATTTCAAATAGCAAAAATAAAGTGATTATACAGAGCGTATCAAAAAAAGCGTTACACTTTTGAACATTTTTTTCAAAATTACATTCTTATATATTTAGAAGATTTTTTCATGTCGATGGATGCCCAATGGTCTCATCTATCAAGTGCCACTAACAAAACAGATTTTCGTTCACGCTTGGGCGAACACTGACTGTTTTTGTACAGAGTGTCAAAAATGGCTTGCGCCAATTTGAAAGAGGGACAATTAAACCAGCAGACCGAATAAGTACTCCCATTCAAACAAATTGCTCTTTGCCATGAATTTAAGATTATTTTATTTTTATGGATGGATGGATGGATGGATGGATGGATGGATGGATGGATGGATGGATGGATGGATGGATGGATGGATGGATGGATGGATGGATGGATGGATGGATGGATGGATGGATGGATGGATGGATGGATGGATGGATGGATGGATGGATGGATGGATGGATGGATTGATTGATTGATTGATTGATTGATTGATTGATTGATTGATTGATTGATTGATGGATTGATGGATGGATTGATGTATTGCTGGATTGATGGATTGATGGATTGATTGATGGATGGATGGATGGATGGATTTATTAGTGGATTGATTGATGGATGGATTGATCGATTAAATGATGGATGGATGGATGGATTGATTGATTGATTTCTCATTGATTGATTGATGAATCGGTTGAATGATTTGAAGATTAATTGATTTGGTACTTTTTGAATGAATGACTGGCATGTGGTTTTGATGTGTCTGTGCTTTAAAAAGATCTTGAAGTAATTACCCATTATTGATTCTCACCCATGCATATAAAACAATGAAATCAGTTAAAGTCATACCTGTAAAGTGTCCAAATCCACGAAAATTACTTGGAGCTTCCTCGTTTCTCTTCTACCGTGTTGTTTAGCTTATGGTAAGAGAAGAATAAAATAGGGTTTGATTTTTTCAAATGTCCCTTTAGTATGAAGATAATTATCATTGAAAATCATTATTTCTAAAGCGTTAATCAACGCAATTGAAAAAAAAGTACAATTGTCTCAGCTGAGAACGTCCACATGCAGCACCCGTGAGAAACATTCCGGAGATTGAACTTTGAGCCGAGCGAGTTCAAATTCCATGAATTATGTACTACGTGTGTAAAAATACAAGGGTGCGAATATCTCAAACGGATCATTCATTACTGCTACAAAAGTATGGCAGACCATCAGTATTCGGTGATAAAATATGAACTCAATATTCGTTTTTTTCACTAGGTAAACAGTGTTCGTTTTCTTTCAAACTTTCACAAATCTTTCAATTGTATTTTACAATGATATTGATATAGGATTAAAGTCTCAAATGTCATTTTGTGCAATATCTGACACTTTACAGGCATCACTTTAAATTATGATAGAAAATTGCCACAAAATTATTACACAATCATAAAATATTCTTAAATTTATGGCAAAGAGCAATTTGTTTGAATGGGAGTACTTATTCAGTCTGCTGGTTTAATTGTCCCTCTTCTTTCAATTTGGCGCAAGCCATATTTGACACTCTGTACAAAAACTGTCAGTGTTCGCCCAAGCGTGAACGAAAATTTGTTTTGTTAGTGGCACTTGATAGATGAGACCATGGGGCATCCATCGACATGAAAAAATCTTATAAATATATAAAAATGTAATGTTGACAATTTTTTCAAAAGTGTAACGCTTTTTTTGATACGCCCGGTAGTACCGGCATCTGTTCCACAGGCTCATTCTGCACGCACAGTAATCCTATTAAGCAGGTCTCAAATATAAAGTTACTAAAAATGAACATCATGGCCACTCGTTCCTAAGATTTCTAATATCATGTAGGCAGCCAATTTCTGCTCTTGATTGTTGTACCACAACTCCGTTTATAACCAACCATGGCAACATTACAAAGTGACAAGTCCCGTCACGCCTAAAAATACTCTTAATTACACTAAATTCACCATGCGTTATATGTAACGCGTTTAACGACAATGTGAATTCTTGTTTGTTTATTTTCGTTTTTCCTAAAGTAATATGCACGCTACTCGATAATCACTTTCCAGGCGGCTACTGCTGGCGATCCCCTCATGTAGTATGTGCGTCGATTCAGCACCCAGTCACCACGCTACTCGATAATCAGTTCCCAGACGGCTACTGCTGGCGATCCCCTCATGTAGTATGCGCGTCGATTCAGCACCCAGTCACCACGCTACTCGATAATCAGTTCCCAGGCGGCTACTGCTGGCGATCCCCTCATGTAGAATGCGCGTCGATATAGCACCAAGTCACCACGCTACTCGATAATCACTATCCAGGCGGCTACTGCTGGCGATCCCCTCATGTAGTATGCGCGTCGATTCAGCACCAAGTCACCACGCTACTCGATAATCGTCCAGGCGGCTACTGCTGGCGATCCCCTCATGTAGTATGCACGTCGATACAGCACCCATTCACCACGCTACTCGATAATCGTCCAGGCGGCTACTGCTGGCGATCCCCTTATGTAGTATGCACGTCGATACAGCACCCATTCACCACGCTACTCGATAATCACTGTCCAGGCGGCTACTGCTGGCGATCCCCTTATGTAGTATGCACGTCGATACAGCACCCATTCACCACGCTACTCGATAATCACTGTCCAGGCGGCTACTGCTGGCGATCCCCTCATGTAGTATGCATGTCGATACAGCACCCAGTCATCACGCTACTCAATAATCACTGTCCAGGCGGCTACTGCTGGCGATCCCCTCATGTAGTATGCACGTCGATAAAGCACCCATTCACCACGCTACACGATAATCACTGTCCAAGCGGTTGCTGCAGCTGGCGATCTCCTCATGTAGTATGCACGTCGATACAGTACAGCACCCAGTCACCACGCTATTCGATAATCACTGTCCAGGCGGCTACTGCTGGCGATCCCCTCATGTAGTATGCACGTCGATACAGCACCCAGCCACCACACCTAGTCATCACGCTACTCGATAATCACTGTCCAAGCGGCTGCTGTTGGCACCCACTCTCCTTATGTTGAAGTTGTAGCCTCGTTCCCGCCAGTCGAATTCTGGTTTGTTTATGTTCGCTTTTCCTCATGTAGTATGCACGTCGATACAGCACTATGCTCAAACACAGGCGTCGCTTCAGCACACCCAGTCACCACGCTACTCGATAATCACTGTCCAAGCGGCTGCTGCTGGCGATCCCCTCTCCCTATGTTGAAGTTGTAGCCCCGTTCCCACCATTCGAATTCTGGTTTGTTTATTTTCGTTCTTCCTCATGTAGTATGCACGTTGCTCTAGTTGAAATCTCTTTTGTTTGAGAGCAGGAGGCAGATCCGTAACAATATGTGTGGGGCAGTGTGGGGCAGATAAATAAACGGGTAGCGTGGGTAGAACGAGCTATAACTAATAAGTATTGGAAATAAACTAAGTCAAAGCAGCATGCAGATCAAACAGTCAAACAGGAACATAACTTAAGTGTAGGACGCAAAGGAGAACAGAAGGACGAGTTGACACGATGTAAGTCTGGTAGTGCACTGTTTAATTCAAGGCATACAGCCCAATATATACAAGAAATAACATATGAGATAACAAAATATACAATATGCAAATTAACAGAAGGGAGGAACCAATATAATACCCCCGTCAGACTATGCTACGCTCTCGCGCCGACCTCGCGCCGCTCCTAATCCCCATTCATAAAATTGGAAGCGTGGGGAGAGCGTGTTGAGGTCGTGTGGAGAGCGGCGTTCATTGTTCGCTATTATTTAAATCGTACACTTTTCTCGGCCGCTCTGGCGCCGCTCCCGCGGCGACCAAGTTAAATTAGCAAATTGGCAACGCAGTGGGCAATGAATGGGAAGATTATCTCACATGCGTCAATAGATATCCTTCCATGAATAGCTCGATGAACTAAAGAGCAGGACGTAGCTAGCTCGGCGTTCGCTTTGGACATGTTCAAAAACGAACTTGGGGCTTCGGCGCTCTACTCTTTGTTCAGGGGCTATTGTATGTCCATGCATGGGAGGATATCTTTTCACACAAGTGTCATAATCTTCTCATTCATTCCCAAGTTGAACAAAAGACATTCTTGCAGATCTATTCCAGCACTTCTGCTAGTGGACGCTATAGATTGCGAAGTTTGACACGTTTCAACTATAGGTAAAATGATATCACAATTTAAAATGGCATGTCCGGGCAAAAATAATGTACATTTGGGGGAAACTCAATTTCTGGCTAAAACGTGGCATGGCGGCATACAAATTATATGAGGCTCCAATGAATGGGGACATACGCACACCCTACGTATGCATTATGAACACATATTTCCCGCAAATATATGATTGTTTTGTCCAAAATCTCGGCGACACGTTCCCAACGTCCCCCCCCCCCCCCCCCTCCACCCCACCTCTTAAAACAGATCTACGCCAAGAGCATGCGTAGTGAAACGCACTGAGGGTGTTCAACTACATTCGTACATGGTATTGGATCGCACAGAGCGTGTGGAGGTCGTGTGGAGAGCGTAGAGCAAATGACCTCGTCTCATTGTTATGAGCTATTGTTAAAGATACACCGAGAGTGCACAGTGAATAGCTCGCAAAGCGTGGCCAAAGCGTACGCAGAGCGTGTTCAGGTCGTGGCAAGAGCGGGAACGAGCTACCATTGTGTCACTAATCGCTCGATTTGTCGGCGTTTCCCCTGCGCTTTGAACAAAATGTTGGTTTTTTGTATAAGTACGAGAACGCAGACAGAGCGTGGCTATGGTGTGACGGCACAGTAACCAAGGGGGAAACCAATACAACCAATCACAAAAATAGATAACTCAAATGGATTAACCCTATTATTCAAAAGGACCAATAAGAGAGATGGGGGTGGAGTTGGAATTTGATGATCGGTGATGATGGTATGGAAAGATGACCAGATACAATAGAGAAGACATGTGTGGAATCCCACACATGTAGAGAAAGTTAAAGAGTCTAGACAGAGTCAAGTGGTCAGAATACCAGAAGGAAACAATAGAATAGAAATAGCAGCTAGACATGAATGGGAGGAATGGGGTGACGGTGACAAAGGAGGATGAGTATAATGGGATGACCTGTACTAGAAACATAAGAACAAAGATGCATAACCGAGGAAACCTAACTGTCAAAATAACCATTCTACATAAGCTTTCTCCTTCCGAAAAATTGTCCTCAATTTTTAAAATGAGGCAAACAAAAGTAAATTAAACATATTTTATATGCGATACCAGTTTGTTGTAACATATTAAAGTTATACAATATATAAACAAGTCACTTTCCCCGTAAGATCAAACCATCAATGGAATGAAATTTTAAAAGGGGGAAAACAAGCAAACATAACATACCAAAGAGAGAAGAAAAAAAAAATGTTAATGGTTGTATGAATCCAATTAATTGTAATAGGAACATATGTATAAACAAAAATAAGATGGTATTTGAAAATGTTATGTTGAACCATTATATGGATAATGGGCATGTTAAGCCCGTTGCATATTTGTTTAATCTTGGTATGAGAAGTGAGAATTAACTTACAATAATTGATATATATCATGCAATTCCCAGGGATTTGAAAAATGAGTTAGGTTTGATACAATTTTGTGAGGTAGACTTAATAAACTATAATATAAATTTATATCTTTTGGACAAAAAATTAAGTTTTAAGGATCTCCCATCAAGAAAAATATATGATTATTTTATTAGAGAATAATTGCAAAAGTCATATGATTTACAGATAAGAGATGGACAAAATAATTATAATTATACAGATAAAGAAATGGGTGAATGTTTTTTTTTTAGACCAAGAATAACATTAATGATTGGGAGACAAAGAGAGTTTCAATTTAAGTTATTGCATGGGGCAATTTACACTAAAGATCATTTATTTAAATTTTGATATGTTAAAGATAATTTGTGTTCGTACTGTAAACGGGAAAGGGAAACATATTCGCATAGTTTAAATGTAAACTTGATATGGCAAGCTTTGATACAACGTTTTGAGTTAGATGAAATAAAGGACTTTAATTGGCGGGATATATTTGTTGGATTGACAGGTAATTCAAATAGAATAAAGACTTGTAATATAGGTTTTCCCGCTCAATTTTACACTTTTTTCAATCGAATTCATTAAGGGTCATTCAAATTCACGCATTGCCGCGTAATCGTTGGTATCGGTCTTTCAAATTCCGAATAAGTGCAAACGAATTCATGCATACGCGCATACGATTTCGTGAATAGACACGATAGTTCATTTATGGGCACTCGAATTCGCAAATGTGCAGTAGCGCCAGCGTGAACTACGTGCGATTTTGAATGACCATTGATGAAAAGGTATGCTCTTTGTTCAAATTCACTTGCTCAGACGCGATTTTGAACGACTATTTACGAATTCGAAAGCTGCTTTGACACGGTGATCGCAAATCGCGCGAATTCGTTTGCTCCTTATATCAATTTGATTGTCACAATCGCGAAATTGAGCGGGAAAACCTATACTATCATTTTTATGGTAAAATATATTTCATTTGTATTTAGAAAAGAGGGTGTACTACCAACCATTGATAAAATACTGAAATTGTTATTAGATCATAAGGAACAAGAAAAGGGAATAGCGATTAAAATGGGGAAATTAGGGCTACACTTACACAAATGGGAAACGGTAAAATTAGAATAAGATTTAATTGTAGGATAGAATAAACTTGTTATAAGCGTTGTTTCTCCCGTGAGCTTGTAACACTTAACACGTAAACAATTATGTATTTGTTAATATTATTTGTATAATAATGTGAGCAGACTTCTGGGGGAGGGGGGAGGGGGGAGGGCGAGTGTGCATGGGGTGGGGGGAATTAGCATGTCTATTTGTTTTTATTTTGCTATAATCTCCATGTTTATTTTATTTGTACTTTTTATGTAAGATGTCATTGTTCTATTCCTTATTTATGAATTGTAAATGTTGTATATAATTTGGAGAAATAAAAATCATAAAAAAGTGTGTGTGTGTGTTTGCGCATTGGGATGCGTGTGTATGTATGTGCCCGTATGTGTGTTCTAAAGACAGCAGTTACCAGAACAAGGACAATTATAATATTTGTGTAGACAAAAGCGTTCCCGCGTGTGTATTCATTTTGTGTGAATGAATGTGATTGTATTTAATTTTGATGGACAGGATTTTAAGATATAATCATGTGAAAAGGTTTCTTTTTAGGCCCAGTGTATATTGGCCAAACTAACTCATTATTGTTGAAATAGTACAAAGAAGGAGCTTGTGTGGTAAAAACCGAACCTTAGAATTGGTTAATGCAGAAATATCAGTTGAAATTTAAATAGGGCCTAATTCACCGCCCGTTCGCCCCTCTCCGGGCGGCTGGGTTTTGGTAGCTGCAGCTGTAGGCGGTCGACACGCACGCAGGCCGTGCCTACGTGCGCTTTCATAGCGTTTACATGCAGATATGCGGTTGAATTGAGTTTATGGTAAAACGACGCGTTTCCCAATACTATTTGGCTTTACGGCCTCTGATGGGGGTCGGCCAGGAGACGGATCAAACAGAAGCTTTGGATTCTAGCTATTCATGGCCCAAAATTCAAAACCATCGGCTTACAAGCAAGCAACCAAAATAGAAAACAAAGAAGCCCAGTAGCGGCCCCACAAACACACACACACACATACACGCACACACACACACACACACACACACACTCACACGCCAATGTGCACTTATCAGTAACATAACGCTGGAAATGACAGCGTTTGGCTTCCCCTGGTACTATACTGGCTTGGAAGACAATATAATAAAACAAAACTAAACAATCCAGATGCCACCTGATTTTGTGATATGCACTCGTCATACTGTGGTGCACTGTGCGTTTATTCACATTCAATGTTTTTATCGTCGTTGTGTACTAAAAATGGGAGGTACTTTACACATTTAATACGGCGCACACTAAGAAATAATGGAAATACCAATTTAAACGGTATGATAAATCACCATATTACATCACAAATTTGATTTAGTCACTTTGTGCTCAATAACAATATTTGGTTTGTGAAATTAAAATACAATCTCGAAATACAATACATGGTACGCAGTTCCTTCCTAGACTAATTAAATGATCGTACCCATCTCTGGTAATATAATCCCACACTTAACAACGTATGTTCAAGACCCTGTATTATCAGACTAGATTTGTAATGGTAGTTTTCTTCCATGAGACAATTATCTTACAAATATATACATTTTGGCTTTCAGAGATGGAGGATAGTATCTTTAAAAAAGTAAAGCTGATCATAGCTGATTGAAAGCCCGGGGGTCACTCTCATACAAAAGTGCTACCCACCCGTGTTCATCAACCTCTGAAATGGACCCTAAATGGCGTATCGCACCATCGTAAGTTTACACCCCTATTAAAAGGGCATAATGCTTTGAAAACGTATCCCTTTTGTGATTTTGTTTTGATGAGTGCTGAAAACTACCCCTTTTCTAAGGAAAACGTCGACGACGCCGTATAGCTCAAATTGATAACCTTTCGACGCTTTTTTGGACGCGGGTGCGTAGCCATGCAGTCATGTTGGGAGTGACCCCCCGGGATTGAAAGATGAGACAGAAAGCTTGCTACAAAGTGCGACTGAGATTGCATGAGATTCTATGTTCAAATTTGTGAAACTGCAGCAGTCTTTATTGACCCTTCAGGTCCATACCCAGGATTTTTGAAGGGGGTGGGGTGGGGAGGGGGGGGGGGGGGGGGTGCGTAATTTGCATAATCAGAACCGAGACTGTTGGCCGAGAGCGAGGCCACTGGTTGAGTCGTGTACGTACGCGCACTGGCGTAAATCTGTCCGGAAAACACAATGCATTGGGGGGTCGAGCAATTGTTCACAAACGGTTTGTGAACAATTGCTCGACCCCCCAATGCATTGTGCTTTCCGAACAGATTTACGCCAGTGCGTACGCGGGGGGAGGGGGGAGTCGTCCGATACCACTGGTTTAGACGGTCGAGACCGATAAAAAGTGGACCCGAGAACGATACAAAAAAAATGGACCTTTCTGGATTGGGTGGGGGGGGGGGGGGGGGATGCGCACGCACCCAACGCACCCCCTGGTTGCTGGCCTGCCCTATTGTGCTCGGGACCGAGCGCTCTCAAACGATGCAACTTCTTTGAAATATAATGCTAGTGATCGGTATTTGCATCCTTTTACATGCCATGAAACGACAAAAGTCTCCTCGTGGGAGAACAGGTTTACAATTAGTATAGACATACTGTAATTAATATGTAAACTTGACGTGGAGTGTAAACCCATTCATGTGTATAACATACACTTTGTTATAACGCCTCACAGGCGTAGTCTATCAGGTTATGTAAAGCAGCAATTTTTTTTGCTATAATCTTGGAAACACTTTTTAATTTGGTCTAAATACATTACTGATGATAAAAAGTGATGTTTCCATTTTTTATTTTTGGTCCCAGGGTGCATTTTGGCGATTTTAAAGATAATGAGCTAATTTGCATTTTTTTGAAATAAGGTCAGGGGTCATTTTCTATCCAGGAATAGTACAATATTGATAAAAACTAGTATTCTATGGTATTTTGGGGCAAGGATTCCATTTCCGGTGCTCGTTTGTAAGTGCTGTATGGGAAACACTCTGAAATCCAAGATGGTGATGATGATTTTCAGTGGCTACAGCCCCTAATTAGCAATAATTCCGGATTATTATTTGTCAGTTATGTTCTAAGTATGTATTTAAGATATCAAAGATGAGTTGCCATCGTGGCAACCTCTAGTAATGCATATTATTTGCATAATTATGTATTTTACCTAATTTGCATATTCCCCCAAATCGAGTATATTGGGAACCCGGCAAGTAAAAAAGACAAGTAATACCACTTTTCCAAGGTTTTAGGGGGCAACAAATCCATTTATGATACTTATTTACCTGTATCACCTCGGCAACCAACATAAATCCAAGATGGCCGCCTTTGTCATTTTAAAGTAAATATTGCTATTTGCTACTTTAATGGCATTTAATTTATCAAAATATGATTTGTTTACTGAAAGCAAACAACTACATTGTGATTCAAGTATTCTAGTTGCTCATTCCAATAATTAAAAGTCAAAACATTATAATAGCAATCTAATATAACCGAACTAATATAGACGTGTATCATAACATGCGTAATTTAGGGAGCAGCCATCTTGGATTTGAGATGGATGCCATGGTGATACAGGTAAATAAGTATCAAAAATGGATCTGCTGCCCCCCAAAACCTTGGAAAATTGGTATTACTTATCTTTTTTACTTGTCGGGATCCCAATATACTCTATTTGGGGGAATATGCAAATTAGGTAAAATACATAATTATGCAAATAATATGCATTGCTAGAGGTTGCCACGATGGCAACTCATCTTCGATATCTTAAATACATACTTAGAACATAACTGACATATAATAATCCAGAATTATTGCTTATTAGGGGCTGTAGCCACTGAAAATCAATAATATTCATAAATATGCAAATTAGGGGAAGCCATCTTGGATTTCAGAGCGTTTCCCATACAGCACTTACAAACGAGCACCGGAAATGGAATCCTTGCCCCAAAATACCATAGAATACCAGTTTTGATCAATATTGCACTATTCCTAGATAAAAAATGACCCCTGACCTTATTTCACAAATATGCAAATTAGCTAATTATCTTTAAAATCGCCAAAATGCACCCTGGGACCAAAAATAAAAAATGGAAACATCACTTTTTCTCATCAGTAATGTATGTAGACCAAATTAAAAACTGTTTCCAAGATTATAGCAAAAAATTTCACAACATTTATTTGTACTACATTAGGGGATATACTAGCGTAGTCGTAACAGAAAAACAGCATATTATAATAGTATCGTCCTTAATTCTCAGGGGTGCAAGAAGCATGTGCCTCAATGAAAATCTCACAAGAAAAATCACTATACTGTATATTACCTCTCATATAACATGTATGTACAATAATCACGCTTACTATGATGTACAATACTATTGACAATTTAATTTAATATTGTAATTGTTGACAGGTGCATAACGTAATACATGGTTGATGAAATGTGTATAATTGTTGTGATCCGATATGTCGATTCAAATTAAAGTAATGTGTGATAATTTAACGTTGAATTCATATTATATTGCCGAGTAATGAGCGAACATGTATGCAAAGTAATATTTGCTTACTCATTACACTGACTTTGTACACAGTTATAACTTTCTAGTGGATTACAAACCCGGACACTTCAATCGTTAATATCTTTTTAACGATAGAGAAATTCGAAACAAAAAACTGTTCCATGCTTCTATTGGTAATAGGAATGCAAGACGTTATGAATTATCCACTAGATTTCGAAAGTAAAATTTATGGATTTGGACAATATTACTCGATCCTTTTTAAATGTACAAGGCATTCCTTTCCTTCAGAAGAGCATTATAACTCTACTTGGATGACCTGTTCAAGAAGGTGTAGATAAACGGGTTGAGTGCGGAGTTGATGGGCAGAATGAAGACGACGAGCCAGGCGTAGACATCTGAGGTCAAGGTGATGACGTCGGCCTGGACAAGGATGCCGAGGATGATAATAGGCATCCAGCAAAAGAAATCGGTTCCGACGATGAGCGACATCTTGACGGCCATGCGGACATCGTTCGCCGACTGTTTCTTGCTGCGCCCGACGTCGACGCCGGAGAGTCGCACCTTGACGAAGATGGCCACGTAGCAGAAGAGGATGAGCAGAAAGCTGGCGAGATTGACGCCCAGAAAGATGGCGATTGAGAACTGCCAGGTGGAGGCGGAGCTGGACGCGTACGTATTGGTCAACAGGATGTCGTACTGGTTCAGCGTAGCGGCATCGGCCTCTTCGTAGAGGCCTGTGTACTGACGGATCAGCGGCAGACCCACGCAGACATCGCTCAGCTTGTAGACGTCCGGGGTCAGGTAACTGAGCGCAACGGACAGGATGCTCAATAGAAGGGAAACGCCCCAGATGCACGCAGCAGCGATAGGCACTGACTTGACACCAAGGCGCTTCTGGCTGAAAGGGAACATGATGCAGATGAAACGGTCGATGCTGAGGAGGGTGAGGAGAAACACTGACGCCTCGCTGCTAAGGAAAGAGATAAACCCGGCTGCCTGGCACGTGTAGCTTGTACGCCACTCGAATGAACGGCCCTCCCAGAAGTACGAATCGCCTGTAACGAAATAATAGTTACATGTTTCCATTGCATTTAGCGCCTATTGTGATTAAAATTAATTTGTTATCCAGACTAAGGCAGTACCAAAAACCGGCCATCTGTAGATGAATATGTGCGATTTCAACCTGCCTATTTATCTTTAACACAATTTTAACTACCCTGGGGTACAAAGAGGCGCATATGGAGCCTACGTCGAACTGATCAGGTACCCGTTTTGACTACTGCATGAGTACGGAGAAGCAAATTGAATTGAATGTCCAAAGAACATGTATAAATGCCTGGCAATCCATCGGCTTTCGGATCTTTGGACTCCATAATGAAAACGTCGAATCGTGCTACAACCTGGTCATGTAGGCTACAAATGAAGCAAAACGTTTCAATGGTTTTCCACACCTGGAATTGACTCCGAGTTTATTTAGATAGAACCGGAGAAGCGCCAGATAAAGATAAAATTAATAATATAAATAAAGATATTCACTTATATATTGCATTGCCGTTGTACAAGGTTACGACTATCTAGTGGACAGTTATTATGGTGAACACTTCCATCGTAAATATCTTTTGATTAAAAGAGAGCAAAGACAAAAGAGCAGAAGGAATCTGTCTAATATACCAGGTATACCAAAGATATTTATGAAACCATCAACGATTTACCTATATAGACATCCATGGCCGCCAGGATGATCAGATAGGCACCCATCAGGAAGTCGGCACCTGCCAGGTTAGCAATCAACACGGATTGGACGGCTGCGACATCGCTCCCAGTATTGCTCCGGATCGGTGACTTTCTCCGTATCCTCTGGAGACACACGAAGGCGTTGCCGACCAGGGCGCTGATGCCGAGGATCCAGCAGAACGTCTTGATGGCACCGTTCTGGAGGAACGACTTCCGGCAGGTGAAGAGGGGATCGGGCACGTCCCGCGTTCGGCAGTTGAGACTTTCCGGCGCGATGCAGCAGAGTCTCGGGTCGTTAACATCTCTACATGGATAAGAAAAAACAAATATGTTTTAAAGCACTGTAAATTGCATAGATGTGATATTTTACGATCATCAAACATTATGGATACAGTAAAACATGTCATATTTGCCACCTGTCTATACGTAGCCAATCTGCCTATAGTTGCCATCAAAAGTGATCCCCTGCATACATGTCATAGATTAACTGTGTAGCTCGGGGGGGGGGGGGGGGGGGGTACTCAGATTATAGTCGGACGGGGGTGTGCGGCTGAGACCTCCGAACCCATACCCACATCCAAGGGTCCTTTTGCTGTAAATAGGTACCCATGTCTAAGGATTTTTTGTGAAAAATGGACCCATGTCTAAGGATTCCGAACTTTAAATATTACATTTTTTTAGCTGTAATAATATAAAATGGGCAATCATTTTGCAGTTTCTTGATACAATTCTTTATTAGTGAACTGTACCATACTACAGGGGGGCGCCAGGGTATTTGCTTAGGGAGGGCGAAAGTGTATACTTTGAGGGTGCGAAGGGACCGAGTTGGGGGGTGTAGAAGGTGGGTGTCCCCTCTCCCACACTAGGGAGCTTTTACACTAGAATGGAGCTATCTGGTGCATATCGGAGGTGAAATTCTCAAATTTTCAAATGATTGAAAAACAGTGAATAGTCTTCAATTATAGTACGGTAATTTGCATAAATATGAATAATGCGAGCGAGCGGTGCGAGCTTGAAAATTTCAGCAATTTCACATCGGAAAATAGTATGGGTATATTCGTTTTTTATGTCATATAATATGGCGTTATGAAGGGTAATATTATAAACACCCGACGCTTGAACATTTTAGCAATTTCACATCGGCAAATCCCGGAGAAAATGAGGGAGAAAAGAGGGGAAAGGAATAAATGAAAAAAGGGACCCATGTCTAAGGGTTTTTTTAATTTTAAATGGGACCCATGTCTAAGGATTTTGTTTAATGAAAAGGGGACACAAAAATAAGGATCTTTCTTGAAAAAGTCACCCTTCCCAGCGGCACATCCCCGTATTCCCAATATATACGTGAGTACCCCCCCCCCCCCCCCCCCCGGGCTGTGTAGTCATGTTATTATACCTGTCTCTAAATTTTACCTGTGCGCAATGGCCATTTTTCTTTTCCCTTAGGTGGTCACTGATATACAAAAGTGTCTCTCTTCTCTCCAGTGAGATACAGCAAAGCCGTCAATGCTCAAATGCCTCTATATATGAAAGTTAGCTTTGTATTTATTCGATACGTACTCAAGCAAGGCAGTTCTATAATCAGGTCTACACATTTAACTTACCTTAAAGGGGTAGTACAGTTTTGGTAAGGCTGAACTTTAGTAACCAAAACCTGCACAGTAACATTAAAAACTAATATTCATAACCCCACCATGCTCGAATGGTATACAAAAATACAAACGACTAAGTAAAAATCCTGTTATCATTCAAAAAGCGCCATTAAAACAGAAGAGGGCGCTCTCTAATAAGGCATTGGTTTCAACCATTTTTCATACAAAATTATGCATTTGATGTTTTGTTGAAATAATTATTAAATAGAGAGATCATCAACAACTATTTTAAAAGTAAAGAATTTTTTTTTTTTTTCAAAAAAAAATCAGCGTATTTCTTTGGGGCCCAAATAAATACGATCGGATATATTTATTGATATTTCAGCCATTTCCGAACCGATTTTGACCAAATAAAGTTTATTCTGCCATTAAAATTGGATGTTCTTTCAAATTCGACACTCAGTTTTCATTACCTCAAGAAAAAATTGTGTTGTGCAGCGCCCTCTCTACCAAAACTGAACTACCCCTTTAACCAACAAAATATCAATACAATACTCTATAATCGGTGGTACAAAGTACCATGAACTATGTGAATGTATGCAATATAAACAAGTATTAAAGACAACAATATAAACTAAAATGAATTGACTTAACCCGTATACGGGGCGCGTAATTAAACAAACTTGTTTTGTTTTATTTAAACCGTTATTCCTTAACGCCCAAATTTTGCAAATGGGAACAGTGCATTTTGGGTTCATATACATATTTGGAACATATCTAGGACAAAATAATGTACTTTCCAGAACTCGACTACGGAATTAAAAAACTAAGCCCTTTTTCATGCCTCGGCCCACGGTTCATTTTTTTGTTACCATAAGCCAAGAAACAAGGTACAAATTTAGAAAAAAATTAACGTTGAAGGTTCAAATGATTTTGGTTTAATTTGACAAAGTTAATGAACTACCATCCCCCTGGTTTGAGAATACTTACAATAATTGTAGCTCGTCTTTACCATCAAACGCACCGGGTTGAAGACGAACGGTTGCGATAGATTTGATCCGTCTTCGGGTGACAAACATAAAGAAACATACATTATATAATTATAAACAAGCCTTGTTTAACATCGTGTCATAGTTAATTGGCATCCAATATTAATAGGTGTATAATGACGGCCGGGACTTCGGTTCATGATTTATATGATAATAACCATATTTATCATCTAACATACCAGTCAGAAGAATGAGAAATTAAATATTTATTATAATAAATTGGCACCAATACAGATTATAAGTACTTAAGAAGTGTATTCTGGTAATGAATGTCATATGATTGTCGTATAATGTTATCACAACACTAGTAAGACAACAATTAGTGGATATGTCGTATTCTACATACGACTGTCGTACACCATTGAACAACAAGCCACGACATTCCCAACAATTTCATAGGGAACCTGGCGTGTACCCGTCCGTCGTAGGCCCAATGTGACCAGGGTTTTTAATGCTCTTTGGCATTTGTGTGTATTGTAACTCGCAAAAATGCGAGCTTGGCACTTAAGGAGTTAATAGGGCGTATTGGCCTTTAGTTTAATCATAGGCGTACCCGGGGAGGGGGGGGGGGGGGGGGGTCCAAATCCCCAATTGATGACAAAATGACTATTTTGGGAGTTTGAAACACCCTTTACAACTTTGTACTGGTCTGGAGACCACCTTTAAGCCGTCTCGACATCATAACCTATGGTATCTGCCACAATTAAGGGGATCTAGTAACTTTGTTGACATGTGCAAAAAGTGATGATTGCTTGATATAATGTATATTGTTGTTATTTATTATGTCCACAGGCTATTGTGTGAAAATGTCAGGTCAAATGGACGTTATATGGCCGAGTAATGAGCAAAAATGCAAAGTGATATTCACTAACTCACATCACTCACTTTGTACACGGTTTAAAAACTCCAACGGATATTTTATTATCTGAAAACTTCAATCGTTCATATCTTTGTAACGAAAGGGAAATGTGAAACAAACAAAACCTGTCCCATGTTTTTTTTTTGTCAATACGAACAAAACAAAGTATGAGAGAATTGCTAGTTTTCTAATTGGGTTTTGAGGATTTGGACAATGTTACTAAGTCCCTTTAAGGCTGGGGCCATTATGCCCCCCCCCCCCCCCCCCCCTCCGGAATTTTTCCGATTGCTCGGAAAGGAGTCTTGCAGATCTTTTAACATTTTGTTCGAAAATCGGACCTTTTAAAGTTTCATTTAAACGTGATCTTTTGTCACTGCATGTCAGCCCGAAAACTGCTAATTTTCGTGATTTGTGTACTAACATTACCTTTTAGGTATTTGTTTTGGGGTCAAAATACTTATATTAAAGTTAGAAATAAAACAACAAAAACAGTAAAAAACTTAAGTTTATTACAATTAAACAAACATAAGAAATAACCTGGCTTTTCCAAATGTTGTTGTAATAATAATACTATTATTATTCAAAATGGTCTAAAGAATAAATTTGATAAATTATGAAGCAAATATTATGATGTATGGGTAAAATTATGAATGTTATTGCCTTCTTTTCATAACCATAAATTTGCAAATTAATCAACTTTTCAATAAGTTCTTAAAGCCAACTGCTCGTTTGAGGATAATTATTGGACATAATTTTAATATGGCCAAACTAATTGATTAGTATTGTTGAAATAGCATAAAAAGGGCGTGTGTGGACAAATCCGAACCGAAGTATCGTTAAATGCAGAAATATCAGTTAAAACGTTTATGAAAGCCAGCTGACATTGAGCCTAAATTCACCGTCAGTTTGGCCCGTCTACGCTGGCCACATCTATACGCTCGTTCGTTCGTTACGGTTGTGCGAAACTATGTGCGCATTTGCCATAGGATCAGCACGCAGCGCACGAGGGTACATCAACATACAACCGTTGGCGATATCAATTTACAGTAAATGAGTTTTTTAATTTACCAAATACATGTATATCAATTAGTAGGCGGTTTCAGGCCAAATCTTTATCATCCCGTATAAGTAAAAACATATTCTTTCACGTTATTGGTAATAAGGAGTCCTGGTAATAAGAGCGTACATTTCATTTTTTGTGTTGGGAATTTCCACTACTGGCATTTTATAAGAGCGTACATTTCATTTTGTGTGTGTGGAGCGTTTTGCACTAGGGGGGCATAATCCCCCCCCCCCCCCCTGCTGTAGAAAGACCTCAAATGCGGTTAACAAGGGTACTCGGTCTCGACCCCGAGATTTGTGAAGGATCTCATACTCGTTATCGAGAATTCTGGAAATTCTGGAAATAACCCCCCCCCCCCCCCCCACCCCCCTCGAAAAATATCATGGGTAAGTCAGTGAGTTTGATATTCTTTATCAGTAAACACACAGACATCGCTAATATCATGTAGTGATATACAAATCGGTGTATATTAAAATTATATAGAACTATGTAATTCAATACTCACACGTCCTGAACGGATGGGGCTGCAGCGAGAAATCCTGGTTCCAAATACGTCACTGGGTTTTCTTTGAAATTCCTGGAATAGAAATGTCATTTGACGATTTGACGCATGAATCAGTGGTGTAGATACCGGAAGAGGGGGATGGCCCCTATAATGTGTGTGTGCCCACCCCCCCCCCCCCCTCCCCCCCCCCCCCCCCCCCCCCCCCCCCCCCCCCACACACACACACACACACACACACATCAGTGCGACCGTCTCATATAGAATGACGTTGATACGGAGATTTTAATGTGGTTGAAATATTATTTTGATAATTGGTATGAAGGGACTGGCCTCGACTCGCTTTCACTGGTTCCCTCTCAACTATATCGTCTGTCAATTGCGATTACCTGTGATTTGTATTAGTTTGGTAAACGATGTTGTTTGTTATAAAGGGATAGTTGAGTTCTGGTAAAGAGAGTATAGTTTTGGTCAAACTTTATTTTAGTAGGCAAAACCTGCACCATTACATTACAAACTAATACATGTAGTTATAACTCTACCATGCTCGAAAGGAATGAACAATTACAAATGACTAAGTAAAATGCCTGTTATCATTTAAAAAAAGAACCGTTAAAACTCAAATAGGCGCTCGCTAAACACTCATCGGTTTCAACCATTTTAAATAAAATGCTGTGCATGTGATTTTTTTGTTAAACTATTTAATAGTGATTAGATAGAGTGATAATCAACAGCTATTTAATAACATTTTTTGTAAATTTTTAAAAAGAGGAAGCATTTTTTTTATTTGTTCAACGGCTGATTCAAAATGATCGAATAATTACAAATGGTTATGATTATGGTTATGTTTTTGGATATTTTAGCCATTTCTAAACCGATTTTGATCGAATGAACATTATTTTGTCATTAAAATTGTATGTTCTTTCGAATTTGACACTCAGATTTTCATTATCTCACAAAAAAAATATGTGTACCAAAACTAAAATATCCCTTTAAAACAAATATTAATTTTAATTTGATCTTATTTTGTTTAATTTCATGTCAAACCTGTCAAAGGGTAAGTTCAGTTTTAGAGTGTGCTAAAAAAAATATTTGTTGAGGTAATGAGAAACTAAGTATATAATATTTAAAGAGCAATCAATTTTTGAAGACAGAATGAACTTCATGTGATCAGAATCGGTTCAGAGACAGCGTATATCCATTCGATTGGAATAATTGGGAACCAAATATCATTCAATAACGAATCTGAAAATATTTTAAATCCGACACATTTTTAAAATGTATACTAAAATGGCTTTCCAATTGTTTTTGATGATCTTTTTTATGCATATTTATTTTAGTCAAACATCACATTCACATACACACTAAGAACAAAGGGTCAATTTGGCACCTTTGCAAAAGGTGCAAACCGCTTGAGACACTGTTGCTCCTTAAAGGTGCATAATTCCACGTTGAGGTGAAGGTGTAAAGATGCAAATTGCAAGTTTGCACTTTTATTGCGTCATAAAGGTGCAACTCTGCACATTGTAGAGTTCTAAATTGCACCTGTAACGGTGTAACTTTTAACATTCAAGTTATTTGGTGCAGCTATAACACTTTGCCAGAAGGTGTAAAGTTGCATTTTATCCTTGTTTACTTTGCGTGTATTTAAAAAACTTATCTTTTATTTTTCTGATCGCTGAGACAAATATAAATAGATAAGCAGAATTTGAAGTGAAAAAATAAATTTAGTACAAAATGGTTGCACTTTATATCTTTGCACCTTTTCAAAAAAGGCGCGACGTTGAACCTTTTAAACGTGAAATTTATTTGCAAAGGTGACAGCTCATTTAAAGGTGGAACTTTGCATCTGTATGTAAGGTGTAAAGTTGCACTTTAGATTAACGTTCAACGTTAAACTCATAGTGGTCAGACTTGCATGTTAGGGTGCTACGTTGCACCCAAAAGATGCAACGATGCACCTTTAACCCAAAGGTGCAACGTTAATATAAAGGTGCAAATGTGCGCCTATAAAGGTGCTCCCAGTGTGGCAAAAAGAAGGTGCAGATTTCACCCATTTTTGTTTAATGTGTAAAACAAAAAGATGGTTAAAACTTGTTGTCTGGAGGGCACCCTCTAGTGTTATAACGGCTGTTCGTTTTTTTTTTTTAGTGCAAAGAGCCCTTTATCTTAACCATTTATGTGTTTGACTACCATTCAAGCATCATTGAATTATAATAATAATAATATACTCGATTTATATAGCGCCAATATGATTGATAATCATCTCTAAGCGCTTTATCATCTTTAATCATCTCTTTAATCATCTCTAAGGACGTATTGCGCATGTGCAGAATAACCTGGGCCAGGCTGAGGCCGAGCCACCGTTTCCGATTTGCGAGATCTTTGACCCATGTTGATGCCTTCTTGTACTAAGAATGGGCAGAAATCTTATCCCAAGCCGGGGCCATGCCAGTGCCGAGCCTAGCTAGACCGTGATCAAGTATTTATAACATTTAGTGAATACTTACGCGATGTAGAGTTTGGTGAGACCTTCAAAAATAGATCCGTTCAACGAAGTTAAACGGTTTTTTGTCACGATTCTGTATTTAAGGAAACATAGAGAGAGAAAGACGGTTAACGTTAGTTGTTGTACTATACAACTGTATTAATACTTCTAATCTTACTACTACTACTACTACTACTACTACTACTACTACTACTACTACTACTGGGCAATTCCACGCCAAAGTGGACATTTGACCAAAAAATTTACAAGCATGTTTATGATACAAATTTGGTATCAAATCAAAGCTTAAATTCTATATTTTTGGAATTCAATGAGAAAATTTTAGTTTTACATAATTTTAGTTGTTTTTTTATAATAACTTTATAACCATAATTGAACCCCACAAATGTGACATTTTTGTGAAAAAGTGTTTTGATCCTGTGTTTGTTTTATATTTCCCCAGTTAAGCCTAAAAACCATTATTCTGACTCCTGAGATATGACCATTTCGTAAAATAGTAAATTTGTATGATTTATTTGATTTGTTATGCTTCAATGACTTCTTATTTTCAGCCTATGAAAATGTCCTTCCGTTACCGAAAAATCAATATTTTTAATTTTGTGGCTCACATAGTTGTTAGAGAGCAGACCAATCTTCAGTGCAAAGCAAGTTCAAGTAGGCCTTCCCATTGCTAACAATTATGTTACTCAGTGTTTATTCGTTAATTAATAAATAACAAAAGAAAATGTCCTTCCGTTACCATACACATGGTAACAGATGGACAAGGTACCTCATATTACATATTATTACAAAATTTATGTTCAAAAATTGGTCTCTCATATATGAAAACCCAAATAATGAGACAATACCTGCAATGGCCAGCTATCAGTGGCGTAGCGTGGTCAGACTAGTAATTTTCTGTGTTTCAACCAATCAGATTTGTGCATTTAGAACATTTGATCTGGCTCACAATTGATTTTATCTCTTTCTGCAACAGGGCCCTTGTACCATGATGCCATTTGTCTGGATTTCTATTGTATGGGGATTAGTAGGTCTATTTAACTGTGGTGAGCCAGGGTGTGAATAGGCTCTGATCATGACTTTGAATAGGTCTTTTTTTAAATACAATACACCCCTATAGAATTCTTGGACATGGGTGTAGGTCTAAAATAATTAAATTTTACATGAAATTTGCAAACTAAAAACAAGGCTGTAGAAAAAACAAGAAATTATATATCTCCAATTCTTTCATATGTGTAGAAATTATATCAAGCCAAGGTTTAAGCCAAAACAATTCTCAAAATTATTTGATCCACGAGGTAAAACGGAAGGTCAAAATCTAAGGTCAAAGGTTATCGTATCCAAACTCGCTCATGTATGAACACAAATGGCATAAATGGATTGCACATAACATCCCCAGTCCAATGACACCATTACAAAATAAATTGACCCAACGGTTAATGGACAATGGCCATTTGAAAAATGGTGCCCACGCCCATTTCTTACAAAACTCCCCCATAAGAATCGACCATAGCGCCAAAACCATTGAGCGGATTGGGCTAAAACTTAAATATTTGCGCTTTTAAAGGTTGAAATATCATACATACCAAATATATGCAAATTTGAAGGGGGCTGCGATGAAAATTTTCACTTTTTTAAAAGATGATTTGACATGGAATGACCCTACTGTGTCATATCATACATTAAAGTCCATTATGTCCTTCCGTTACCGAACATTGGTCCGCTTTGTGTGAAATAACTCAAATATCTGCGGACAAATTTTAATCAAAGGACAAGTAAATTCTTCTTAACACTTCAGAGAATGAAATGTGTACACTTAAAATATTTTGTATTATTTAATATCACAGAGTTTTAGTTAAAACTGATTTGATAACAAAACCTTGTCCATGTTGGTGTCCTTCCGTTACCGACCTCATTTGTATGCATATTCAATAATATGCGGGGATACAAATATAACAAAATGATGGGACCTTAAAACTGATGTTTTGGAAGTATTGTTATCAAAATAGACTGTTCTAACAACACAAGTATTTAAAAATGTCTTTCTTAAAGTTGACAATATGTGTCTGAGTGTCCTTCCGTTACCATGGATTGACCATGAATAAGAGCCATTGGAGCATGAACCATAGTAAGAAAAAAATAGAAATGTAAATGCTTGTGATGTCCATATGTTATCTATGATACAAACTCATTTTAGACCACAAAAGAGATGTTTCCTTCTCATAAATGGTCTTTAAATTTCAAACTTAATTTTATTGTACAATTCGTATAGACTTTTCAGAGGTCCTTCCGTTACCGTCCTTCCGTTACCGAACACTGAAGTAATTAATTTCTCATAATTAATATACCAATGTAGATATTTTCTTAAAAGGTGGGTGTTATACTCTGTGAACATAAGGAAATGGACTAGTAGCCAACTTAACATGATACACCTCGTAACTTCACAGAGATTGGGTCATAACTAAAAAAATTGAAAATCCATGTCCATTTTGGCGTCCTTCCGTTATCGGCCTCATTAGTGTCCATATCTAATTTACATAATGCGGTCAAAATTTTAGAAATAGTGGAAATCAAAGGTGTCCCAACAAGGATCAAAGACATGCCATTTAGAATAAAAAATCAAAAGTAGGATCCTGGAATTATTTGATTTAAGTTTCCAAAATTGTGTCTGAATGTCCTTCCGTTACCGTGGAATTGCCCTACTACTACTACTACTACTACTACTACTTCTACTACTACTACTACTACTACTACTACTACTACTACTAATACTACTACTACTACTACTACTACTACTACTACTACTACTACTACTACTAATAATAATAATAATAATAATAATACTAATACTACTATACTACTACTACTACTACTAGTATACTACTACTACTACTACTACTACTACTACTACTACTACTACTACTACTACTACTACTACTACTACTACTTATAATACTGCTACTACTACTACTACTACTACTACTACTACTACTACTACTAATAATAATAATAATAATAATAATACTAATACTACTAATACTACTATACTACTACTACTACTACTAGTATACTACTACTACTATACTACTACTACTACTACTATTATTACTACTACTACTACTACTACTAATAATACTAATAATACTAATAATACTAATACTACTACTACTACTACTACTACTACTACTACTACTACTACTACTACTACTACTACTACTACTACTACTACTACTTCTTCTACTATACTCCAACTATACTACCACTTTTACTACTACTTCTTCTACTACTACTACTACTACTACTACTACTACTACTACTACTACTACTACTTCTACTAATACAACTACTAATACTACTACTACTACTACTACTACTACTACTACTACTACTACTACTACTAATAATAATAATAATAATAATAATAATACTAATACTACTATACTACTACTACTACTAGTAGTATACTACTACTACTACTACTACTACTACTACTACTACTACTACTACTACTACTACTACTACTACTACTACTACTACTACTTATAATACTGCTACTACTACTACTACTACTACTACTACTACTACTACTACTACTAATAATAATAATAATAATAATAATACTAATACTACTAATACTACTATACTACTACTACTACTACTAGTATACTACTACTACTATACTACTACTACTACTATTATTACTACTACTACTACTACTACTACTAATAATAATAATAATACTAATAATACTACTACTACTACTACTACTACTACTACTACTACTACTACTACTACTTCTTCTACTATACTCCAACTATACTACCACTTTTACTACTACTTCTTCTACTACTACTACTACTACTACTACTACTACTACTACTACTACTACTACTACTACTACTACTACTACTACTACTACTTCTACTAATACAACTACTATTACTACTACTACTACTAAGTACTACTTAAACAAAAATAAATACCAATATGTATTGAATACTTACAGGCGTTCAAGTGAGTTCCCAAGATCTCTAAACGCTCCTGGTTGAATGACAGATAGATGGTTCAACTCGAAATCACTGTATAATATATACATAGATCAATTCAAGATATTTGTTTATATTTGTTAAATATCATTATAATATTCTAATAATCACAGTTCACTCTTGTACAATTGCAGTAGTCCTTCTTTAAATACGTCATTGGGACATATCAAATATGAGTTATTCATTAAGGGCTAGGTAAATCATGTCTAACAAATAACACTATTGAATCGACAGCATGAATATTTACTTTGGATTGCGATGGTGACATCGAAATTCGCGCCATTAAGTCGCAACAATTTCAACAAGTTCATAATGATTAAGCATATGTATACTACCCAATGATCTGATCCAGAGTATTTTGAAGAAAACAAACATACAGACCATGTCTTCGTTTTTTTGTATTACTCATTATCTAAGTCAATCTTGTTGCTTGATGTAGAATAAATAACAAAATAGGAATAGATAAGGGCTAACCGAGGGTTGAATTGCGTTATTGACGCATGGACTAAAATATAACCGTGTTAGATTTAATCCATCAAATGATTTATGGTCAAATTTAACCCTGTAATGGAAATTCGGACCTTAACCCAGCCGTTTACACTCTCCGGAGATATCTATGTGACGGGGGGGGGGGGGGGGGGGGGGAAGTGGCGTAGCTACGGGGGGCACGGGGGGCCTGTACCCCCCCCCCCCCCCCCCAATAATTTTGAAAAAACAATAGAAAACATAAGGGGCCGTTTTTTGAAAAAAACAAAGAAATATATAAGGTGTGCCCCCCAATAATTTTGCGTGCCCCCCCCCCCCCCCCAATCAGTCCGACCACGCTACGCCACTGGGGGGGGGGGGGGTTGTTTCACAAAGATCCTTAGTTGAACTTAACTCTAAGTTGGACTTAGAAATGATGAAAACCGTTATTTTCTTTCAAACGATTTTGTACAATTTCTTTTAAAAAGCATAAAATGTTAATTTACAAACCATTGATATGTTTTACAATTTTTTTCACGCGGATTACATGTAATGGATGAAATATTTATGAAAAGTCTAAAATACCTGAACTTTTGCTTTTGAATATTTTATTCTGAGGCTACAAATGACTTTCCATAATGTTTAAGTTCAACTTAGAGTTAAGTTCAACTTAGGATCTTTGTGAAACATCCCCTGGCCTGTATAGATGTCTACACTTACATAAAGAATAGGTTATGTAGACCTATGAAACACCCTTCATCCAGCCTGGATATCTGGTTCCGTTCCATGTACCTACAAACATAAAACAATAGTTATAGCATCATCAATCGCAGGGTGCGTTTACCCTTTCCTCTAATAGCCAGTATGCAGTATATGCCTAGTCACTGTTTTGAAGGGAAAAAAACGAATTTATATAGCTAATCTGGCTATGAGAAATAGTAGTCTGCAACACGTTTGATAATTTTAAATGATAATTTAGGGCTAAACAAGATAACTTTAGCCTTAAAAAGACGGGCTATTCGAGGTCATGCAGTATGGCCACCGGTCGTGAAACTCCTGATCGCAGCGATAATGCACGTATGCTAAGTATTGTGGATTGATTGTTTTTTTCTACATTTTTTGAAAAACTTAACTAATTTACATATTCATTGTAATAAGACAAACAAATAACATGAAAACAACACCAAATAAACGATGTTTTATATCTTCTTCGGAAAAATGATATTTCCATATTTTTGGTAATAAAATCACGGAAATTAGCAATTTTCGGGCTGACAAAAAAAAGTCACGTAACTCCGTAGGCCCGAATCTCGCAAATTTTGATTTGAGCGATGATCAAGACTTGAATTAATGGGTGCGGTTCGTTATTCCGAAGGTTCGTTATTCCGAAGGTTCGTTATTCCGAACACGCAAATTTCCTATACCTGAGTGTTCGTTAATCCGAAAATGAAATAGGGTTCGTTAATCCGAACATTTGTTGCATTATTCCGAAGGTTCGTTATTCCGAAGGTTCGTTATTCCGAAGGTTCGTTATTCCGAAGGTTCGTTATTCCGAAGGTTCGTTATTCCGAAGGTCCGTTATTCCGAGGGTTCGTTTTTCCGAAGGTTCGCTATTCCTAAAATTAAATCGGGTTCGTTAATCCGAAAATGAATTTGGGTTTGTTATAATGCTATAATTTCATATAAAGAGATAAAATAAACTTAAATGTTTGATTGGTCTGGCCAAGGGAGGGAAAGGGGGAGGGGTATGCTTAATGCAGGCTGTAAATTAAATAAACAAAACACAAACTATAGTATTATAACAAGCCCGATTTAATTTTCGGAATAACGAACCCGATTTTATTTTCGGATCAACGAATCTTCGGAATAACGAACCTTCGGAATAACAAACCTTCGGAATAACGAACCCGATTTTATTTTCGGATCAACGAACCTTCGGAATAACGAACCTTCGAAATAACGAACCTTCGGAATAACGAACCCGATTTTATTTTCGGATCAACGAACCTTCGGAATAACGAACCTTCGGAATAACGAACCTTCGGAATAACGAACCTTCGGAATAACGAACCTTCGGAATAACGAACCTTCGGAATAACGAACCTTCGGAATAACTGAACCTTCGGAATAACGAACCTTCGGAATAACGGACTGTAACCGAATTAATAACAGCGGCAGGGATACATTTTTACGATTAAGGTTGACAAACAATCGGGATAATTCCACAGGGAAGGGCTATCATGCCCCCGGCCTTATTAGGGCATCCAAAGAATTCAGAATAAGACGTCAGCTCAATATACAATTGATGCACAAGCATGAGTGGATCGGTAATAATTGGATGCACGAGTTTAACTTTGGAATGGTTTAAACCCACGAGCGCAGCGAGTGGGTTTTAGACCATTCCAAAGTTAACGAGTGCATCCAATTCTTACCGATCCACTCATGCCTGTGCATCATTTGTTTTATAAAATGGGCGCAAACAAATGTGAAAATCAGACTTTTTCCAAGTAATGGCTAAATGGCTAAATTTACCGACGCATGCCTGCAAAAGTACCGACGCATGCCTGTAAAAGTACCAACGCATGCCTGTAAAAGTACCGACGCATGCCTGTTAAAGTACCGACGCATGACTAGGGAAAAATTTGATTTTCACATTTTAATTTTTTTTAATTTTTTTTAAATGATATAAATACAATGGGTAGAACTCCCTGCGGTCTGATTGGTCAATTAGCGTGTAAAAGTTGTTTACTGATGCATGGCTAACTTTAGTTTTATTTTCACAGTTGTTTGCGCTCATTTTATAAAAACAAAATGCTGCACAGGCATATTTCGTGGATCGAAAAAAAAAAATAATGTATTACATTTTTAAATTGATATAAATTTGTTTATATCATTTTTTAAAAAAAAATTAAAATTGATATAAACAATTTATACCATTTAAAAAAATTGTAAAAATGTGAGAACCAAATTTGTTCCCACTCATGCGTCGGCAAATTTAGCCATGCGTCGGTACTTTTACAGGCATGCGTCGGTACTTTTACAGGCATGCGTCGATACTCTTGCAGGCATGCGTTGGTAAATTTAGCCATTTAGCCATTAAAACCATTCCAAACTTAAACTCGTACATCCAATTCTTACCGATCCACTCATGCCTGTGCAATTATGTATAATATCAATTTTAAAATTAAAAAGTTTTGATTTTTAAATTATATATATATATATATACATTTGTGTATACATTAATTTATATTAATTTTAAATTAATTTTTTTTATTGAATACATTTTTTTTTTTTTTTTTTCGATCCACGAAATATTCCTGTGCAGCATTTGTTTTTATAAAATGAGCGCAAACAACTGTGAACATCAAATTAAAGTGAGCCATGCATCAGTAAAAAAAACTTGTACACGCTAATTGACCAATCAGAATGCAGGGATTCTTCTACCAATTTTATAATAGAAAATTAAAACATATTTCCGGCAGCATGGGTTAAATATATTGATATTCTTAAAGATTTAATATATTGGTTGCAGAAGTATTCCAAATTTGGTTGGAAATAAAACGAGACCATAGTTTACTGCAAGACTACTTTTTCGGTAAAGTAAGTTACGGTATTAAAATCTTTTACTACACCTTATATATATAAAGCAACAGTTGTATGATTACAAGTGATTTGGAAACAATTAGGTTACAACAAATAATGGCAAATTCGGTTTGAAACGCTATAAAAACAAGACGCTGAATTAAATGATAGATTATAATTCAACAGCGGTAGAGGGCGTAATGTGTTTTCTTAATATAACGTTAAAGAGTAATGTTTTACTGTGATTTAGCAAATGGAACATTGTTTAAATACTGACGCAATCACATACATACGTCCTCCACACCTACATACATACATACATACATGCATACATACATACATACATACATACATACATACATACATACATACATACATACATACATATACAGTGTAACCAACAATTATTTGGATACCCTGAAAAATAGGAAACTAACTATTTTGATAATTTTTCAAAAATGGTCTTATATTTTATCTTGATTTCAACAAAGCAGCATTTAATAAACACATACAATGAATTTTAGGCAGCTTTTTACCAAACATTTTCTTCAAAATTTGTTCTAGCATCATTTTAATTAAAGTGATTTTTTCAAGGTGTCCAAAAAATTCTTGGGTACACTGTACATATTCAACCATACATATATACATACATACATGCATGTACGTACGTACGCAGTTTAATTGAAAATTAATTTTGAATAATTTAATTCTATATACTTACAATAGGCGTAGATTATGCAGACCTTCGAAAGTCCCATTTCCCAAATAGGACAAACTGTTGTTCCTAAGAATCCTTTTACCACAGAAACGAGACAGAAAGAGAGAGAAAGTGAGATAGATAAACAAAACATTATGCTTCAGCTGGTTAAGTCATAATAATGTCTGGAGAAATATTGCATAACTGCTGATTTTGGAGAAAAGTGTGATTGTCTGAATTTGGCTTGGAAGTACAACAATTTTGGCGAACATTGTCACTGTGTAAAAATAATTTTTTTTTTTTTTTATAAACTAAGCATTACTGCATGACTTACTTTCCCGAAACCAGTGTTCTTATAATTCCCTCATTTTCATTTCGCCATACATTTGAGAAAGTACAACCCGAAATGCCATTTTGGAAAGATTTATAAAAGGATCTAGTAACATTGTAAACATCCTCCAAAACCAATTGGAATTCAAGCGGTTCCCTCATACCTTGTTGTATTTGTATTAACAATATAATATTGGAACAGCTTTCGGATTTTCGAAGTTTTCGTTTAAAAGATATTTACCATTAAAATGATTAAAGTGTTCAGATGTTAAACTATCCACGGGATAATCGTAACCGTGTACAAAGCCAGTGCAATGAGTTGGTGAATATCACTTTCCATTTTTGCTCATTCCTCGGCCATGATATGCCCATTTAACTTGAAATATTCACACAATACCCAGTGAAAATATCAGATAACAACAATATAATTTACATTGTATCAACTATTCACGACTTTGCACATGTCAACGAAGTTACTAGATCCATTTAAATGACAATGAAACCTACGGAAACGATTAGGAGGAATACTCTCTGAAAGTTTGAGCATAATCGGGCAAGATAACTATCGCTCTTTGAAGATGTCCATTGATTTACATGAGGGACTCAAATTGGCAACGTACTCATCATATGTATTGTAGATACATTTTTCAAATTGTCGGTATCTTCATAGTCCCACTTTTCCATTCCCCGAACTCATGATATGTTGTGTATAAATGTATTCTACAAAACGTATGTTGTACGCATGGCAACCGAAGGGTTAAGATATATTTTGATACAATTAAACTGAAATTGAAATGTTGTGTTCGAAATGTATGGGAAGTTGTGAAAATTGTCCACAACTTTGCCAAAGTGTGTTGCCGACTTTTCTTTAGAAACTCGTAGAAATAAATCACTTTTCCTAAAGAGCCACAGTTTTCTTATTTTTGGATCGATTGTGCTTAAACTTTCAGTGACTATTCATCTAACAACGAGTTTATGGATTCATAGTATTAAAGGGACTTAGTAACATCGTCCAAATCCTCAAAATCCAATTGGAATTATAGCGGTTCCCTCATACATTGTTGTATTCTTATTTTTAAAAAAAGCATCGGACAGGTTTCGGTTGTTAAAATTTCCCTTTCGTTAAAAAGATATTTACGATTGAAGTGTTCAGATGTCAAATTATCAAATGGATCGTCAAAACCATGTACAAAGTAAGTGCAATGAGTTAGTGAATGTCACTTTGCATTTTTGCTCATTACTCGGCCATTAATAAAGGCCATTTAACTTGAAATTTTCACACAACACCCAGCGTACATATCAGATGAAAACAATACACATTGTATCAACCACTCATCGCGTTTTGCACATGTCAACAAAGTTACTAGATCCCTTTAAGTCCACTTCATGCTTAATTGCTTGCGTTGAGTGTTTAGAATAGTTTCGGGCAACTTAGATTTAACTGTATACTGTTAAAACAGAATCCGGACAAAACATAGAACAAATTGGACAAAATGAAACTTACCCCGATATAAGCCATACCCATTAATCTTTGGAAATAGATTACCTAATTAACTAAATTGTTATGGGCCAGGTGACTATTAGGAATCATCCAACAATTATTATTTCACTTCTTTCTTCTTTTTTTTAAATGTGTGTTGTCGTTTTCAGAATTAGGTAGCAATCGGTACAGATTAAGCTTCAATACAGTACTTCATTTTTCTTTTGTAATTTATGTGTCGTAGTTTTCAGATAGATGGAACAATAAGTACCTGACTTGTATTTATTCTGTAGTTTTTAGAACAGTTTAACGATTATTACTTCACATTTATATTGTTCAGTGCTTTATTTTATATGGTTCTTTTGTTTGTTGTCGTAATCATCTCACAAATGCGCTTTTATTGACATGAAGTGAAAGCGTTGACGTGTTTGGACACACTTCCACTGTATGCTTAATTGTTTGCTTTGTTTGTCAAGTGTGTATATAGCTTCCGGCTAATAAGTTAATGTATTTCAAAAGAATCATCCACAGTTAATTTGTTTAATTATGTTTGTGTTGTATTTTTTGTTTAATTGTGTAACGATAAAGACTTCATCGGTTAAAATATTCGTGAGGCTTGTCCGAAAGTGTACGGTTTTTTTTCTTCAAGTATATACTTTTGATCAAATGGCCCAAGGCTTGTGGATACAACAAGAAATGCAAGTAATTAAAGGGAACTAACAATCAAAGGCCCTGAATAGTGTAACGATTATTACTTCACATTTATATTGTTATTTTATGTTGTAGTTTTCGAAGAATATTATATCAGTGCTTCATTTAGTATGGTTCTTTTGTTTGGTGTCGTTATCATCTCACAAATGCGTTTTCATTGACATGAAGTGGAAGCGTTGAAGTGTCTGTACACTCTTCCACTTCATGCTTAATTGCTTGCTTTGTTTGTCTAATGTGTAGCTTCTGGCTAATAAGTTAATGTATTTCAAAATAATCATCCACAGTTAATTTGTTTAATTATGTTTGTGTTGTATTTTTTTGTTTAATTGTGTAACGATAAAGACTTCATCGGTTAAAATATTCGTGAGGCTTGTCCGAAAGTGTACGTTTTTTTTTTTCTTCAAGTATATACTTTTGATCAAATGGCCCAAGGCTTAACGATAAAGACTTCATCGGTTAAAATATTCGTGAGGCTTGTCCGAAAGTGTACGTTTTTTTTTTCTTCAAGTATATACTTTTGATCAAATGGCCCAAGGCTTGTGGATACAAAAAGAAATGCAAGTAGTTAAAGGGAACTAACAATCAAAGGCCCTGAATAGTGTAACGATTATTACTTCACATTTATATTGTTATTTTATGTTGTAGTTTTCGAAGAATATTATATCAGTGCTTCATTTAGTATGGTTCTTTTGTTTGGTGTCGTTATCATCTCACAAATGCGTTTTCATTGACATGAAGTGGAAGCGTTGAAGTGTTTGTACACTCTTCCACTTCATGCTTAATTACTTGCTTTGTTTGTCTAGTGTGTAGCTTCTGGCTAATAAGTTCATGTATTTCAAAATAATCATCCACAGTTAATTTGTTTAATTATGTTTGTGTTGTATTTTTTGTTTAATTGTGTAACGATAAAGACTTCATCGATTAAAATATTCGTGAGGCTTGTCCGAAAGTGTACGGTTTTTTTTTCTTCAAGTATATACTTTTGATCAAATGGCCCAAGGCTTGTGGATACAACAAGAAATGCAAGTAATTAAAGGGAACTAACAATCAAAGGCCCTGAATAGTGTAACGATTATTACTTCACATTTATATTGTTATTTTATGTTGTAGTTTTCGAAGAATAATACATCACTGCTTCATTTAGTATGGTTCTTTTGTTTGGTGTCGTTATCATCTCACAAATGCGTTTTTATTGACATGAAGTGGAAGCGTTGACGTGTAAGTACACTCTTCCACTTCATGCTTAATTGCTTGCTTTGTTTGTCTAGTGTGTAGCTTCTGGCTAATAAGTTAATGTATTTCAAAATAATCATCCACAGTTAATTTGTTTAATTATGTTTGTGTTGTATTTTTTTGTTTAATTGTGTAACGATAAAGACTTCATCGGTTAAAATATTCGTGAGGCTTGTCCGAAAGTGTACGTTTTTTTTTTCTTCAAGTATATACTTTTGATCAAATGGCCCAAGGCTTGTGGATACAACAAGAAATGCAAGTAATTAAAGGGAACTAACAATCAAAGGCCCTGAATAGTGTAACGATTATTACTTCACATTTATATTGTTATTTTATGTTGTAGTTTTCGAAGAATAATACATCACTGCTTCATTTAGTATGGTTCTTTTCAGTGGCGTAGACAGGTTCTCACACCTGGGGGGGATGATTTGCCAAAAAATGTTTCGAGACCAAGTCAATTGCTAGAAAGTCCTCTCAGTTGTGGTGGTGGTGGGGGGGGGGGGGGGGTAGATGTTAAGATGGTCATGGTTAGGCGGGCCTAAAGCAGTTAGATTTTCATTTTTTTAGGGGGGGGGGGCAAAACCTATGGGGGCTCAGGATCGTGTGTGTGTATATGGGGGCTCATGCCCAAGGATCGAAGCGACCAAACCGGAGAAGGCGAAGTGACTGAGCGGGGGGAGGGTGTGGGAGGGGGTGTCCCCCTCCCACGCTAGAGAGATTTTGCATTTTTGGACTTAAAATTGTGCATTCTGGAGCTTACCTAGAGAGGATTTTCGGGCTTAACATTGACTGACGACCAGAAATGTTAAATATATTACATGATAAACAAATAATTGACACACTAATAAATATATACATCTCAACACAGGGGGCGAAGTGACTGAGCGGGGCAGGGTGTGTCCCCCCTCCCACGCTAGGCAGATTTTGCATTTTGGGACTTGAAATTGTGCATTCTGGTGCTTACCAAGATAGGAAATTCGGGCTTAACATTGACTGTATCTGGGAAAGCGTGTCATGATTTGATCGACCAGAAATGTTAAATATATTTCACGATAAACAAATCATTGACACACTTAAAAATATACATCTCAACACAGGGGGCGAAGTGACTGAGCGGGGCAGGGGGTGTCCACCCTCCCACGCAAGGGAGATTTTGCATTGTGGGACTTGAAATTGTGCATTCTGGTGCTTACCTAGATAGGAAATTCGGGCTTAACATTAACTGTATCTAGGAAAGCGTGTCATGATTTGATCGACTAGAAATGTTTAATATATACTCCGCAAAAAAAGAAACTGGACACTTGTATGAGACCAAATATTTCGTATCCATTAACGATAAAATATATGATATTGTATATTAAATTAAAGATAAAATTACCCTCTTCAATATTCGCATGAAATCCAGATGAAATCATTCATGCATGACTTGTCACGGTCAATTAACCACACCAAGGTCTGTTTTCAAAAATAGCAAAACTGGAACATCCACTCAACCATATAAATGTTGATAAGCTTAATCTAAAACGCTATATTCATGAGATGGCATAATTTTTCATTACAAATATGACCTTTTCTATCTTCATCTCAATAAAGAGTATAAATGAAGACAAATTGTGAACGTTATAGGTGTTATTTTCATCCAAAAGTAACACAATGGGGAATTCCATGGCAAAGCTTTATTAGTCAAAACCACAGTTTGTGCCCTTATTTCAGCATGAAAATGGTATAAATTCTTCTCAAGAATTATACCGTAGTCCAAAGATCTTCAAAACCTGAAGTCACCCTTGGTCAAACATTTGGGCAGTCTTTAACATGACATTTCTCTAGGTAATTATGGTTACAATTGCAGGGGACACATGAAATAGACAAACTTCATGCCTGTAATAAAGACCAGTATGATAATGCTCTCATAACCTGGCCCTGTTTTATTGACAAATTTGTATTTCCAGAGTTTGTTCATAACAATAAAGTTGAATAATGTCATAATTTACTTGCCCCGCTCATCTTGTTTTAAGTGAAACGCTTACTATCATTTCAGTCGAATGGTGTGGTCCTCCATTGTTTTGCTATTTTTGAAAACAGACCTTGCTAGAGTTAATTGACCATGGCGTTTCATGCATGAACGATTACACCTTTAAGTGATACCCGGCATGTAGAGGACTAAATTCTCTTTAATTTGATATATGATAATGTACACTTTATCGTACATTAATATGAAATATTTCATCTTATACAAGTGTCCAGTTTCTTTTTTTGCGGAGTATATTTTCACGAAGAAAACGAATAATTGACACAAATGCACCCCAACACAAATATTGAATTTATATTTAGCATCATACACAGTTCTAACACCACCATATGCCACATTATGTATGATGCATCAACTTAGCCTATTGCCAAGAATGAGTCCCTAGGGGCGAAGCTACCGAGGGCTGGGGCAGAGCCAAATAGGGAGCATTTGGGAGGGGCTATCCCCCTCCCACGGAGAAGATTTTGCATTTATATACTTAAAATGGTGCAATTTGTTGCTCGTCACACAAGCAGCCAGATCAATGCCAGCCCACACTGGAACTACGCCGTGGCCCGGTATACAGAAAAAAAAACTCACCCCTGAACATACGCAAGTTACACAACAAACTGAGATAATCTGTTATCGCGCGAAGCGCGCAGCAAAAATTGAATGTTGATGTATAAATTACATGTTTAACGTTATAATTAACAAGTCCTAGCTTATACAACTTGTTTTCTTTCCCACTTTCTATACAGCTACACACACAAATATATATATTTCCCTCAAACCTGGGGGGGATGATTGTACACGTCATCCCCCCACCTTGTGAGGTGGGGGGGATGCATCCCCCTCATCCCCCCGTTGTCTACGCCCCTGGTTCTTTTGTTTGGTGTCGTTATCATCTCACAAATGCGTTGTTATTGACATGAAGTGGAAGCGTTGACGTGTTAGTACACTCTTCCACTTCATGCTTAATTGCTTGCTTTGTTTGTCAAGTGTGTATATAGCTTCTGGCTAATAAGTTAATGTATTTCAAAATAATCATCCACAGTTAATTTGTTTAATTATGTTTGTGTTGTATTTTTTTGTTTAATTGTGTAACGATAAAGACTTCATCGGTTAAAATATTCGTGAGGCTTGTCCGAAAGTGTACGTTTTTTTTTTCTTCAAGTATATACTTTTGATCAAATGGCCCAAGGCTTGTGGATACAAAAAGAAATGCAAGTAGTTAAAGGGAACTAACAATCAAAGGCCCTGAATAGTGTAACGATTATTACTTCACATTTATATTGTTATTTTATGTTGTAGTTTTCGAAGAATATTATATCAGTGCTTCATTTAGTATGGTTCTTTTGTTTGGTGTCGTTATCATCTCACAAATGCGTTTTCATTGACATGAAGTGGAAGCGTTGAAGTGTTTGTACACTCTTCCACTTCATGCTTAATTACTTGCTTTGTTTGTCTAGTGTGTAACTTCTGGCTAATAAGTTAATGTATTTCAAAAGAATCATCCACAGTTATATGCCCAATATGCCTATTTAGGAATGGTGATACAGTGATTACTTATGTTTAATTTGTTTAATCATGTTTGTGTTGTATTTTTTGTTTAATTGTGTAACGATAAAGACTTCATCGGTTAAAATATTCGTGAGGCTTGTCCGAAAGTGTACGGTTTTTTTTCTTCAAGTATATACTTTTGATCAAATGGCCCAAGGCTTGTGGATACAACAAGAAATGCAAGTAGTTAAAGGTAACTAACAATCAAAGGCCCTGAATAGTGTAACGATTATTACTTCACATTTATATTGTTATTTTATGTTGTAGTTTTCGAAGAATATTATATCAGTGCTTCATTTAGTATGGTTCTTTTGTTTGGTGTCGTTATCATCTCACAAATGCGTTTTCATTGACATGAAGTGGAAGCGTTGAAGTGTTTGTACACTCTTCCACTTCATGCTTAATTGCTTGCTTTCTTTGTCTAGTGTGTTGCTTCTGGCTAATAAGTTCATGTATACCCCTCACAACAAGTTCCGCAATTCAAGTTTGAGCGTTCATATCTGTCCTGTTACTTTAACACCGTTCATGCATTTGGTATAATTGGAAAGCTTGTATTCCCCCCTTTACATTGATATGACATTTGCTATGAATATGTTATCATGGAATGTGCATGACACCCGAATATGGGGCAAAGTCAAAAGTTAAATTTTGCAAAATACATTGATATCGTCAACAGTGTACCCTCATTTTGTTGGGAGAATCAGTGGCTTAGTATCATTTTCTTTGTAGGATGAAATGTGTCTTTATGGTTTTGAGGTGGTTCAATAACGTTTGTGTATGTTGTTAGGAAGATGTGGTGTGTTTTATTGACTGATTGAGAAATTATCGTTTGACTTTTACACAGATTATTGCAAGTTTACACAAAATCCACCACAATTACAGTACAAACGTTACTTTTTATTGTCCAAAAAAAATTCATTATTGTATTCATGACCACTTCGAAATCATTCCATCCTCCAGGGGAAATGATAATACGCCATTGACATCATGCATGATCGCCTCAACATCATTCAAAATATCACGTATTCTCCCAATGACATGATAAATCATATTGACAATATCAATGCATTTTGCAACATTTCACTTTTGACTTTGCCCCATATTCGGATGTCATGCACATTCCATGATGAAATATTCACAACAAATAGCATATCAATGTAAAAGGGTGAAACCAAGCTTTCCAATGATACCACATAATAAAGTAATAGGAGAGATATGAACGCTAAAACTTGAATTCCTGAACTTTTTGCAATAATCTGTGTACAAATCAAACATAATGATAATTTCTCAATCAGTCAATAAAACACAATAAAGTAATAAGATAGATATGAACGCTCAAACTTGAATTGCGTAACTTGTTGTGAGGGGTTTATTTCAAAAGAATCATCGACAGTTATATGCCCAATGTGCCTACTCTGGAAATACTGACACAGTGATTACTTATGTTTAATTAGTTTAATTATGTTTGTGCTGTATTTTTTTTAAAATTGTGTAACGATAAAGACTTCACTTGTCCATTGTTGTTTTGTATTGCAGCCTTCGAATATAATAATAGTTAGCATTTTACATTTGAACCGTGCTTGTGCGTTTTATCATCGGTTAAAATATTCGTGAGGCCTGTCCGAAAGTGTATCATTTTTTTTTCAAGTATACTTTTGATCAAATGGCCCAATGCTTGTGGATACAAAAAAAATGCAATTTGTTAAAGGGAATTAACAACCAAAAATTATATTCTTATAATTGAACGGTACTACATAAGTTTTAGTAATCTATTCCACAACAAGTTAAACCAAAAGAGGCATCTAGGCAAATACTCTATAATTTAAAAACTCATGACCATACTTAAATATGTGTTCATGCGTCTTCAGAAGAAGACTTGTCTATTGTTTATGGCCCGGTCAGATATCAACGGATATCGGAAACGTACGCCAATTTGCGAAATTAAATTATCCGGTGATGAAAGTCGTCTCCATTGCTTCATGTACAAAACATAGAACAACGTACATCACCGGACAAGGAACGGACAAGAAACGTATAGAACGGATGGAAAATTTAGCTCTCCGTTTGACATCCGTTTGCGCAATCCGTTGATATGTGACCGGGCTATTAGGACGTACGTCTTCAATTGTCTCCAAACGTACTCGTCAGGACTGGTACTCATGTATAGAATCGGCGCGCGCACTCCCAAACGTGTGGCTCTTATCAATCAAAGACCCTGTTTCGTACGATGGATCGTAATCATAGTAACGTTGCGATTGAACACAAGGATGAAAACAAAAACAAGCATCTGAACAAGCGAGATTTAACTTTTAATCAAACGAAGTTCATTACATTTTCCAGAGCCTGGTCAGTCCAGTAAAGACCCGCGGAGGCAGGAAGCTAAGCTGAGCAGATGTCAGGTCACTGTGTAAACAATTCAAAATAAATAATATTTATAATAATAATAATAATGATAATAATAGGTTTAAATTTATAAGACATTTAACACACACTATTTGTATACATGTATAATACGATTTGAGATAGCCAGATATTAAAAGCCAGATTTTTAAAAGAGTGTCCAACATTACTTAATTTTAAGCGTAAATTTAAATGTAAACAATTATCAAGTTACAATTTATCCATATAATTTCATACGAAAACCTAATTTGTCCTGCCTGTATGTATGTATGTATGTATGTGTGCCTTTGTAGTTTGTAAATATTAGTTGTATTATTGTGAACAACATTTTTATTATTGTTTATTTATGATATAATTCATGGTGTTGTAGAAAAAGGGGACCGGCCTAGACAGGCCAATGGCCTTTTCCGGTCCCTCACATCCCTGCAATACCCATTACCTATATTTGTTGTTTGCTGTTGTACAATATCCTTTCTCATTACATGTTGTAAATAGTTTGTATATATTTAATTGTATTCGATTGTTAAATGTTGATTTTATGGATGTGAAATAAACTGAACTGAACTGAACTGAACTGATATAGTGGGGCAATTGTAAAATTGCGATCATTATTGAAGTAATCCATTCACATTGTCAAATTCAACAAGGATCACTGGGAGTCTTCTCACACCTCCTGTACCGTGATTTTCGGCTAATGGTAACGTACGAATGAAATGGGTGTATCGCCCTAATTATGGTTGTATTCAATTGAAAAACGTCCGGAACTAGATAAACATTATTTTGTTATCTACGGCAATATCACTTATCATTTAGAAGAACCTTACAATGATGTTGGGATTTGACTGAAGTCTCAAATATCACTTTTGAACAAATCTTGTATAATTAATCACTTTAATTTGATTAAGAATATAGATGCAAGTAACTTACAGTGTGTGCACGTTTTTCAGTCCATAGAAGGCACCTTCTTCGAGGTAACGAACTGGAGCTCCATTTAGATTACTGTTTGATAAAATTTGCAAATATAGGTTTTCCCGCTCAATTTTGCACTTTTTTCAATCGAATTCATTTAGGGTCATTCGAATTCGCGCGTTGCCGCGTAATCGTTGGTATCGGTCTTCCAAATTCCGAATAAGTGCATGCGAATTCATGCATACGCACACGCTTTCGTGAATAGACACAGAAGTTCATTTATGGGCATTCGAATTCGCGAATGTGCAGCCAACTGTCAACGGCCTTTCGCGAATTCGAATGACCATTGATGAAAAGGTATGCACTTTGTGCAAATTCACTTGCTCCTACGTGATTTTGAACGACTATTTACGAATTCGAATGCTGCTTTGGTACGGCGATCGCAAATCGCGCGAATTCGTTTGCTCCTATTATCAATTCGATTGACACAATCGCGAAATTGAGCGGGAAAACCTATATTTGATATTTAGATGAATAAAGAAAATATTGCTGAAAATATACAAATATAACACGTGATTGTCTTGCATTAACCGATTTCAAATCAAAGCACATGTGTATCATGAAATAAAGCGTTCAACAATAAGGCGTTTAATATTAAGCGTTTGATAATAATAATCTCCATTTCTCTACTTCAATGTGATGTGTCTCATTCGTCATTCTAACATAAATGTTTCTAGTCAGTTTCTTCTATGATTGAATTTAATTAATAAAAAAGGCTACATCACTTCGTGTGTTCCTGCGCACTTTCTTTACATTAATTCTTTGAACAGTTAACCAGCAATACAATGTGCAGGATGATCCAGGACTTAATTTGGCCTACGACAGACTATACTGTCACGGCCCATTGTCCTAATGTCTATAATCAGAACTTAAGGTATTGACTGGATAATGAGGCTTGCAACGAACAGTCACGTGTCACGTATCACGTGTCACGTTCATGTTTTGCACCCTTTCGTGAAACAGGTCACCCAAATCTACGAAGTGTAGGGCCTACCATTCGTTGTTTTCCACGCCGGTAAAACACGAAGTGTCGCGTTATTAAACTAAAACGTGACGTGAGTGTTTAATCAAGATTTTTTAAATTGCAAGCGCTTGTTACTAAGACTAGACATACACGCACAAAGAGATTTTAAAATGTCGACGAAAATGCCGATACCCCCTTATCAAATCGTTTCAATCATTATGTTTATAATATGTATGTGCATAATTCAGAGTAATCTGAGACGATAATATGCAGTTCTGTCATTTAGGTAATGTACAACCATACCACTTGCATTATTTGTCTCGTTATTAGAGTATTTCTAAAGACGTGTCGTGCGTGGATTTTGGCAAATGTTGATTTCCAGCTGAACTGCTACACGCAGCGGATTATTCAGTTCGCATACGCCTGAAGTTCCCGTGCTCAACGTCTGCGCGTGGCCGTTAACGGCGTTGTATGTGCATGCATGTGACGTGAAAGTGAGTGAGTGAGTGAGTGCAGTGATCAATGAGTTTAAAAGTTATAAAACAATGATTTGATAAATAGTGTTAAATTATGGTGATTGAATCGAGTCAATCTAACAATCAATCAATAAATCAGTCAATCATTATTCAATCAATCAATCAATCAATCAATGAAACAATTAATCACACCAACCAATCAATATTAAATAAATCAATTAAAGTATTTGACATCCGAACTAGCTGCTTGTAGGCAATGGCGTACTCAGGATTTTTTTAAGGGGTGGGTGTAGGGGGGAGGGTATTTCGTCAGACAAATTGAAGTAAGAGTGTGGGTAGGGGGTGTCCGTAGAAAAGGATCGCAGCCGAGGCCGAGACCCGGACCGGTCACAAATTTCGAGGCCGAGACCAAGAAGACATTACTTGATAATTATGTAAGGGGGGGGGGGGGGGGGTAGGGGGTGTTCATCCCCCTGCCCCCTGGGTACGCCTATAGGACTGGTTCGTTCACGATTAAATTTACCGAGAATTAGTCTCTTCTCAACGACAATTTACATTATTTTGTTTTACGCAAGCGCCAATTTACGTGAGCTTTTATGAATTGCATATAGTATATCAACAAACTGTTGGGTCACGTAACCCAACACTTCGTAGACTTGGGTGACCTATTTCACGAAAGGGCGCAAAACGTGAACGTGACACGTGACTGTTCGTTGCAAGCCGATAAGGAAAGGAAACCATTCGAATATCTCCAGAGACCATAGCAACGAGACAATTAGTATGCTGCTGCAAAGTGTTAAAGGTAGTCTCTGTCTTTTTAGGCCAGGCACAAGTTGAGCCACATATGAGAATTCGGGCCATTATCCTTGGGTTAGTGCCCGATTTATAAAGCTTCTGACTAAACGAGCAATGAAAAGGGTTTAATTTGAACTTCCCACATTTAAAGGGTAGTTGAATTTTGGTATAGAGGGCGCTGTACGAAATTATTTTCTTGTGAGGTAATGAAGAACTGAGTGTCAAGTTTGAAAGAGCATACTATTTTAATGACAGAATGAACTTTATTTGATCAAAATTGGTTCGGAGACGGCTGACATATCCATGAATATGACTATTTGTAATTATTGTGGGGGCCCACAATAATTCAATAATTTTGAACCAGCCATTAAAGAAAATGCTTACACTTTTCAAAAATGTACAAAATATATTTAGAAACAGTTGTTGATGATCTCTCTATTTAAACATTATTTTAACAAAACATCACATGGACAATTTGTTATAAAAATGGTTGGAACCACTTAGTTTTTAGAGAGCGCCCTTTTCAATTGTTACGGCTCTTTTTAAATGATAACAGGTTTTGTACTTAGTCGTTTGTAGTTTGCTATATCTTTCGAGTATGGTGGAGTTATAATTAGTAGCTTGTAATGTAATGGTGCAGGTGCTGGTTACTACAATTCAGTTTGACTAAAAATGCACTCTCTATACCAAAACTCAACTATCCCTTTGTCTTTGTGGCTCAATGGTTGAGTACCGGTCTAGTAATCCGGAGGTGTCTGGTTCGATTCCCGGCGAAGGCTATTTTTCTTTGTTCATTTTCAATCATATACAAATTATCTTTCCAATGTTAACAAAGATTTGAAATAAATATTGTTTCTTTTATATCATATGTTTCCCAACAAACCAATAACTTTATACCCAAAGGATATAACTTATTATTATATCTTAATTCCATATGTAGAATGATTTGTTATGTCATTCATTAATCGTTTGTGTTGTGAAATCCCTAGTTTTAAACAATGCGATATGAATATAAAATAGAAACTCGCTAATTAAAACAAAACTCCAGAATTTAAATTACACAAATATTTGAGTGTTGGTAGGAACTTTAAGCGTATACAAATTCATGCTAAAAAAATAGTTTGTTTTTATTTTGATTCTGATAATTCATCAATTGAATCTTATTTTAAAGGCGTAGTACAGTTTTGGTGAGGCTGAACTTTAGTAACCAAACCTGGACAGTAACATTATAAACTAATAGTTATAACTCCACTACAAACGACTATGTAAAAAGCCCGTTATCATTCAAAAAGAGCCATTAAAACACAAGAGGGCGCTTTCTAACAGGGCATTGGTTTCAACCATTTTTCATACAAAAGTATGCATCTGATGTTTTATTGAAATAATGATTAAATAGAGAGATCATCAACAACTATTTAAAAAACGCTTTTGAACATTTTTTAACCAGTGCAAGCATTTTTTTTTTTTTTTTTGAAAAAAATCATCTAATTATTTGGGCCCCAAATAATTATTAGATCAGATAAATTTATTGATATTTCAGGCGTTTCTGGGTTGATTTTGACTAAATCAAGTTTATTCTGCCATTAAAATTGCATGTTATCTCAAATTCGACACTAAATTTTTCATTACCTCACAAAAAAATTGTGATGTGCAGCGCCCTCTCTACCAAAACTGAACTACCCCCTTAAGATACCAATAAGACTTACAATTTTGGTAAAAGGGTTGAACTTCTCTCTTCAGCCGGCAAATGATGACACTAAAATTGGTAGCAGAAATACTTAAACAATACTTGTTTTAGTCACTGGAATTTTTGCGTGTTCTTCGTTCCAGCCGCTACTACAATTTACCCACAGAGGCTTTCACTTTATATCCCCACAGAGTGAGTAAGATAACCGTGACGTCAAGCCACAAATCAAGACACTAATATTGGTAAGTAATATTTACACAATAATGTTTTTAGTTGCTGAATTATTTGCGTATTCTTCGTTATAGCCCTGCTGCAATCCACCCATATAGGTATATCCAGAGGGGTGCCAGAAAGGCTGGCTGTCGTGGTCCCCGCAAGTTAAGTAAGAGACACATGTCATTAAGGCACTAGTAAACACTTTAACGAGGTAAACTATACTTACATCAAAATGGTTTTAGTTGCTGAATTGTTCGCGTAGTCTTCGTTCCAACCGCTGCTACAATTCACCCAGAGGGGCTGCCAGTTAGGATCCCCGCAGGGTGGGGTAAGGGGCCCGTGACGGTCGTTATAGGCGGACTCCCCGCACGAACAGTCCATGGGGCACTTGAAGGTCTCTATTGTAAAAAAAAAATACGAAAAGAATGTTATTGCCGATAAATCAATTTAATGTATACAATATATATGTACAATTCAGTATATTAACATATCGTACATATCGTATTTAAAATAATACATTTGATATATGTGACCCTCTTTCCTCAAACCCACATAAAGTCGCCAGATATGTTTGTGTGTTACAAGCCAAAATGTATAAATTATGCAAAAAGCTTTAAATTGTTAACTTTACTTTACCTACCTACTTTAATCTACCAACTGTTACAATTTGGAGTCTCAAAACTAAGCAAAAGTTGAGTTATAAGCAGTTATAAGAGCTCCTCCGCACTACCTGCCTATATGACCCTTATCTTAAGAGCCTGATTTCTCCTTATTCGGTAAATCTAGACTTGCTTATTCTCCTACTTTTAATTCTTCTTTAAAATATGTTATACTGGTCTAAATTTGATGAGTTATATATATCATATTAAAGCTTAGAGTATACTCTTTTTAACTATGTACAAAAGTCTAAAAGTTTTTGGGAGTCTGACGGTGGGCGGTTACGTATGATAATTGACAGATGGAGCTAATAAAACAGTCGAAAAAATGATAAACATCAGTCTAACCATCGAATGGCGTAGCTATGAAGTGCACGGGGAATGAGGGACGTGGACGTGCCCCCAATAATTTGACAAAATCACTACAAATATAAAGGGGAAATTCGTCAAAAAGAAATACAAGACGTGTGCCCCCCCCCCCCCCCCAAAAAAAAAAACAACAACAACAACAACAACAACAACAACAACAACAACAACAACAAACAAACAAAGAAACAAACAAACAACACAAAAAGAAAAAAACAAAAATGGCAAGTGTATGGGAAGACAGAAATATCAGTCTCTATTTGAGTTGGGGTTTTGGTAGTGGGATGGAATTGCATGACATTCGTCAGAACCACGCCGATGCATAGAAGTGACGTCGCATTTCGGTGATAGTTTACATCTGACGAGGTAATCGAGCAACGCGACATTTCCTCCGGAACGATTTGCCCCCAAAATTGTATCCCCAAGTAGTCATTAGGTTTCGGAATAAATTAGATAGAGCAATGGGTTAGTGTTGGGGCTTTGGTTATGGTTAGATTTTCGTATCGCTTAGTAACTGAAACATAAAAACTTAAAATTTACAATATAACAAGTATAATTTAATGATGCTTGAATGGTAGTAAAACAATATATACAAGTTACAGGGCTGTTTTCATTCAAAACTCAGCCGTTAACACAAGAGGACGCCCTGTACACACATCAAGTTTTAACCATTGTTCATTTACAAATGTGAATGTGATGTTTGGTTAAAATGATAATTCAATAGAGGGATCATCAAGAACAATGTTATAAATTCATTTAGGTATATTTTTAAAAAATGAGTAGGATTTCGAAATATATTTTTTAATCATTGAATAAAAGTTGGTCCCCAACATTTCTTCTAATCGGATATATTTATGAATATTTTTGGTCTTTCTTAACCAATTTTGGTCACACAAAGTTAATTTAGTCTCTAAAATTGTGTGCTCCTTCAAAATTTACATTTATATTTTCATTACCTCACAAAGAAAAAAGTTTTCAAAGCACCCTCTACACCAAAACTGTCCCTTTAAACAATTAACGAAAAATGTATACTTATCACATTATAGTCTCAACATTAACAAAGTTTTATGGAACTAGTTATAATATTATTATAACAATTTCGCGATGTGTCAAATAGCCTTGATTTCCATAGTGTAATAACATGTTTATACTGAGATGGTATTACACCTAACGTTCAAATGTAAACCTAAGCCATCGAGGGACTTGATAGTTGTTTTCATCCTAAAATTGCAAACAATTAGAACAACCCTTATTATGTCGACACAAGCACATAAACAGAATGAATCTACGAACCTGAAACATATACATTAGATTATCCTCAACCTGTAAATATTCGTGGAGTATTATAAAACTTCGGATTCTGAAATCAGATGAGCGGTGCCATCTTGCGAACGCCTTGCTTACGGTGCGTAATATACACTGGCTCAGTATGCAGTGCGCATCGACAAGCCTTGCTCACGGTGCGTAGTAAACACAGGCTCAGTATGCAGTGCGCACCAACAAACCTTGCTCACGGTGCGAAATACACACTAGCTCAGTATGCAGTGCGCATCGACAAGCCGTGCTCACGGTGCGTAATACACACTGGCTCAATATGCAGTGCGCATCGACAAGCCTTGCTCACGGTGCGTAATACACACTGGCTCAGTATGCAGTGCGCATCGACAAGCCTTGCTCACGGTGCGGAATACACACTGGCTCAGTATACAGTGCGCACCAACAAGCCGTGCTCACGGTGCGGAATACACACTGGCTCAGTATGCAGTGCGCACCGGCAAGCCTTGCTCACGGTGCGGAATACACACTGGCTGAGTATGCAGTGCGCACCGACAAGCCTAGTTCAGAATGACGAACCGCGGTGTAGCATCCCCACGCATGAGACTCTTTTATTTTTAATTTACATCATGGAAATATTACAGTTTGTCTTTAAATTTGTTTACCGCATTCTGCTTCATCGTCTCCATGTGGACAGTCATCGTCCCCATCGCACTGCATACTGGGGAGGAGGCAAATGTCACTTCCGGTACATTGATACTCATTTGGACCACAATCTGTACATGAAGTAAAACATACGGGCCGGTGTTCAATTTAATCAAAATAAAAGTCGGACAATTTCCAAAAGCAATTTACTTAAGGTTTTGTTTTGCTTATCCAAGTACATTTGAGTTAACAACAATTATATAGGATTCAGTTTAGGAATATTTTATAAACATTGTGACTTCATAGATTTATCAATGTGCTTAAGTTGTTTTTTAAATTGTTTAGATTTTGTTTTACTGAGGTAAAAAGAAAAGGACTTACCGCCGCAGCCGATTTCATCGCTGTAATCGTGGCAGTCGATGAATCCGTCGCACCTCGCGAAGTCCTTCACGAACTGGAGGCCGGAATCGCATCTGAATTCGTCTCTGTGTTCGAGTTCCAGAGCCGTAACTACATGGTAGATTTGTGTAGACGTTCGAATAGTAATATATAAGTTGTATAATAAGTAGCTATAGTAGTAGGAATAGTCGCAGTACCGTAGAACACCGTCGTGAAGCACCCATTTCGATGTTGATTTTAAATAGCGTGACCTGAGTTCACAGCGCGTGTAAGGGGGACGTTAAATCGTGAACCAAGACTTGACAGGATGCGATGGTATACAAATATTGAATATTTATGAGTGCAATATTTGCATGAGGTGCAAGATGGAATGTTTCATTCAACGAGGCAAAGCCGAATGAAAAAAACATTAATTATTTGTTTTATATGACACCTAGGTGTAAAAACTAATTTAGATCCTTAAAAAGATGTTTTCCATTTGATATTTTGGGGAATTTACACCTTTACCGCCCCTGACTAAGCTCTGGCAAGCTCTGTGCGCTAGTTTCTTAATGTTTGTTAATGCCCTTGTTCTTGAATGGAAAATCTGCGCAAATGCTGTTATTTTCACCGCTTGCACAAAACAACTACATGAAAGTTCCATTGCAAGTTTATGACGTCAAAACCGTGCAATAGAACTAACTAAAAGTTCTATTGTACGATTATGACGTCAAAATCGTGCAATAGAGCATTTCCACGAATGTCATGTCACATGAATTCAACCAATCACATTGCGAGAACATTCTAAGGTGTTATATAATAATGAATATGCATGCATGAGGAGTGATGAAGAACAATGTCAGTTTGTGTAAAGAAAAACACTGATTGTTGGATTATGAAGCGTATCATAATATGTGTGTTAATGTCAGAGTTTGAATGGCGTAGCGCGTAGTGGAGGGATGTCCCATCACCCTCCAGATCTGATACTATCACTATGTTACACGTCCCCTTTTGTCCTTGCAAATATATTTTTGTTTTTAATTACTATTATAACCAACCATTTATAAAGTATATTACATAAGACCAATTGTTACAAAGATAGCTCTAAAATGCGAGACCGCCATTCCACTATCAGCAGTCTTGCCATCTCCCCTCCCCCTTCTTCTCAACACCCCTCTGAAAAACCTTGTGATTGTGTTTATATGATTGTGTGAATTCTTCAGCAGCTTTTGTTACCATGGTTGCGTTTGCTAGGTTTATAGTCTCAAAATAGTTCGCCATCGCATTCATGGTTTATTCTGTGTTCATGCAATAGACCGCTTCTGTAATGTATGCAAATAATATGCGCATGACATAAGACTCCCCGTTGGCAAGCTTAACAATAGTAACTAGGTCCGGCAAGCTAAGTTTGCCGGACGTAGTTACTATTGTTAAGCTTGCCAACGGGGAGTCTGACGTCATACGCATATTATTTGCATACATTACAGAAGCGGTCTATTGTATGCAAGTCTTGACATTTAGTTTCCCTTGAAATAAGGATTCCATATAATTGTATTATAACAAATCTTGTAATCGTAGCCAATAGACTACAATCCTTAGACAATAATTAAAAAGTGGTAATCTGTTTTTTGGTGTGCTCAATTCACGTTTTCATTTGAAAGGTATCATCACAGAAATTGAGAAATATGAAATCTAGATTCACTTTTCTTCCGTCGTCTGGACAAGAGAATGACAATAATACTTTATTAAAAACTGTTTTCATCTTATAGATTTGTCTGTTGTTGTTGTATTAATTTTTTCTTCGGGGTGTTCATCTAAGTAACAAAACGAAAATTGATTATCAATTGGGTATAAATCTTATAGATTTGTACGTTGTTTTAATTTTTGTTCGGGGTGTTCATCTAAGTAACAAAACGAACATTTATTATCAATTGGGTATAAATGAGAAGTAATAGAGTTGATGTGTTAAAGGCAATGCGAACAAACAACAATCATAACGCTAACTAAACTGTTACCCTTGATTTTTTTATTTATTTTTTATTCTGGAATATTTCTGTATCAACCGAAACCTTTAATTCAACATTAACCTGTAAACAAAAGCTACTGCTCGGGCAGGTTAGCTGTGATAACTTTATTTTGGATTTTGACTTTAAAGAATGAAATGTAATCAAAAGATATAGTTGTAGTAGTAGTAGTAGTGTCGTAGTAGTATTAGTAGTAGTAGTAGTAGTAGTAGTAGTAGTAGTAGTAGTAGTAGTAGTAGTAGTAGTAGTAGTAGTAGTAATAGTAGTAGTAGTAGTAGTAGTAGTAGTAGTATTAGTAGTATAAGTAGTAGTAGTAGTAGTAGTAGTAGTAGTAGTAGTAGTAGAAGTAGTAGTGGTGGTAGTAGTAGTAGTAGTAGTAGTAGTAGTAGTAGTAGTAGTAGTAGTAGTAGTAGTAGTAGTAGTAGTAGTAGTAGTAGTGTTAGTGGTGGTGGTGGTGGTGGTGGTGGTGGTGTTGTTGGTCGTGGTTGTGGCGGTGTTGGTGGTGGTGCTATTGGTAGTGGTAGCGGTAAGTAGCAATAACAGTAGTGGTAAATTGTTTCATAAAAAAATGAAAATAAAGCATGCCTAATTTACTGCACTCTCTTTATGATATTTCATTGCACCTTAATATCATTAAAAGAAATTAGAAATTTAAAGGGATCTGTAAGAAGTAACTTTGTAGGCATATGCATTATTTCCCGTACGGCAGAGGGAAGGCATTCATGCAACGCTTAAACCTCACCATTCTGGTCAAACGAATACATGGCCAAAACGAAACCGTTTAGTTCGCCCATTACATCGCTGCAGAAAGTAATCACAGTTGTTCCTCCAGGTAGGAAGTATGACGTCACGTTCTCGCTAGCCAATGAGAAGGCAGATGCCGCCCCATCATCGATTTGAACAGACGAGTGCGTTATGGTCAGGGTGTCCCAGGGGCGTTCCATAGTAAAGGCCATGACTCTGATCAGAATCTGTACGTACAAATGGTTTCACAAAGACAACAATAATAAAATGGCGTAAATGCGAAGAGGGGGTGGGGCACAAGCTAATCCTAATCTTCTTCCCCTCAAAATTGACACATTTAATAACGAAGAAAGAACATGAGGAGTGCCCCCCCCCCCCCCCCCCCATCCCCCCATCAACAACTATTAAAACAAAAAACTCTTTTCAACAACTTTTTGAAAAATGTAAGCATCTTTCTTTCTTCTTAAAACATCAAATAAACCTGGGGTGCCATGTCCTATATTAATTGATATTTCAGCTGTTTCTGAACCGATTTTGATCAACTTAAATTTGATCTGTCATTAAAATTGTATGCTCTTTCAAATGTAACACTCAGTTTGTCATTACCTCATACACAATTATTTCGTGCAGCGCCATCTATACCCAAACTAAGGGTGTTTATTTTACTTGTTCATGTACAACATCAGTATTACGGTTTTAGTGAAGTACTTGTGATGAACAGAAAATGACTTATACAAAATAACTGCGCTCGTGATTTATTAGCCTGTTCTTAGAAAATACTGTCAAGAAACGAAGCAATATCGAAATTTTAGTGAAGTATATAAATGAAAAATAGGTATTTCTTTCAAGTAACTTAATACTTGTATTTGTTTATAATTATAACGTGTATAATTCAAGCACAATCCTGTCCTTGATAAGTCTTTACAATGTATCATCCATTGTTTTGTTTTGTATTAAGTGATGATACAATTATGTTCTATGGTCTACTCAAGAAATAGATGGATATACATGCATGTATATATGTGTGTTTTATAAACTCCTTCCCGCAGGATGAATTCAAAAAAACTATATTATAGTGACGTTGCCAATATTCACAAACGTCTATGGCAAGCCGTTTGCCCTAAAAGTCGATGAACTCTGTTTATCACTCGGTGGATGTACTATCATCCCCGTATCATATCACCAAAACAAATGCACATTGTATGCAATCCTTCGTCAATGCGTGCACATGTCATATAGCATTTTCACTATTTGAATATAAGTATGGTTAAACAAACAAAAGTCATTAAATAAAATACATAAATGGCGTAGCGTGGTCGGACTGATTGATGGGGGGGGGGGGGGGGGGGGGGGGGGAGGGCCCGCAACATTATTGGAGGCACACCTTATGTACCTCTTTGTTTTTTTCCAAATTATTGGAGCGGGCAAGTGCCCCCCCCCACCCCCCCCCCCCCCCCCTCCCACCCATCGCTACGCCACTGTTGCACGGTACTCTTCCATTTTCTGATCGACTACGAGCGAATACTCACCTGTTCTTCTGGCTGCATTTCGATTGTCCATTCGATACGGGAGTCTGGTGGATACGCCGCCGGATGGTTGGGGGAGACAAGCGTCGTGATGTACGCCCCTTCATCACGTAACTCATGCCCATCTGATAATATGAAAGTGTGTTTAAAGGGATGGTTTAGAGTCGGTAAAACTTAATTTTAGTTATCAAAACCGCACCATAACATTACAAAAATACTAGTTATAACCCCACCATGCTCGAAATTAATACAACATTACATATGACGAAATAAAAGGCTCGTGATCATTCAGAAAGAGCCCTTAAAACAAGATGGCGCTCCTTAAAAAATCATTGGTTTCAACCGTTCTTTATGAGAAAAAAAATTGTGCATGTGGTTTTTTGTTTAAAAATTTATAAATAGAGAGTTCATCAACAATAATTAAGACGCAATAATTAAGTACTGGTCTTATGTATCCCATGTATATAGTTAAAAGATCATTTAGATGATAACATTGTAGACTTAGATTGTTTCTTTATCTATGTAATATGACAAATACTCATATACTTGTAATTTGGTACCTTGAATTTTGGTAAAATATTGATATTAAACTTGTAATACGTACATAATTATTCATTTTTATATTATGCTTATTAATTTCAATTGAAATATCAATATGACTAGAATAGTCTTGCTCTCATATAATAATGATTTCACAATAGGTATTCAGCTGATAGGTATAGTTACTTTATGATAAATATATTGTAATGAATTAATTGCTTGGTGATTAATAACTTAGAACAGTTAACATTAATATTCCAATTCATTTGAATGCGAATGTAACAATTGCTATATTGTATTATTTACACTATGTATGTTTTGATGTTCAATGTACACTGATCCTTTCAGCACTGCTGCTGATCAGTTTGAAATGTATACCAAAATAAATAAATAAATAAACTATTTAAAAACGTTTTTCGTAAAAGTTTAAGCATTGTATTGATTTTTTCTTAAATCATTAGACAAATGTGGGATCCCACATTTATATCGATAGGATATATTTATTGATATTTTAGCTCTATCCGATTTGGTCAAATAAGTTTATTCTGTCATTAAAATTGTATGTTCTTTCAGATTTGACGCAGTTTTTCATTACATTACAACAAATACATAAGACATGTGAAAAGTATAATCATGCGATTAAATTCAAGAAAAGTCGCCAAACCGATGCAAGTCATGCACGGATAGGGTGCACATTTCTGGAATGTAATCACTACTCGCACATACAATTAACTGATTGAGCCAAAAAAATAACAGTGTAATTTATTACGAAGCCATTATAATTTTAAACGGCTTTATATGTCCAAATAATGTATTCGATTCAATGCAATAAAGGTTTATTTCAACACTATACTTGCAGCAACGTTAAAAGTCTAATTATACGTTCTGTACATATTAAAATATATATATCATTCAAAGAAGACGTGTTTAATATAAAACAAATTGATCGAAACATTGCATGATATTAAATTGATCCATTGATTTGATTTCAAGAGTTTGTTTTTATACTTCAATTATATACCAGTATCATCCGTTGGACTCATTGGAATAATGTGTGAAAGTTTCAAAGAAAAGGAACAATTGTTTATCTAGTGAAAAATCGAAACGCGTTTCAGAGCACTTTTCAATCTAGTTGTAAATAATTATTACCATAATTTAGGAGACATTTAACAATTAAAACCACATTTTATTCGTCTGCTACCAGACTAATAACAAAGTACAAGAGAAATGTGAAATCTTCGAGTGATTTGGGTTGAATTTGACAAGTTAATAGATTGTATTCAAATTTTAATTACTTAAACCATATCACTTAAAAATATAAATTAAGCGTTTACGTATTTTGTAATATATACCAGGTCCTAAGGTTTTGATGAACAGAAGAAGAAAGAAATGTGAAATCTCCGTGTCAATTGGGTTGAATTTAAAACAGTTGATTACAGATCACTTTAAAATTGAAGTTACATTACTAAATATAATTTTCGCGTTTACGTATCTTTAATATAATATATTTACCTGAAGTTTTTTGACGAACAGAAGAAGAAAGAAATGTGAAATCTCCGTTTAAATTGGGTTGAATTTGACACAGTTAATAGATCACTTTGATTATTTAAGTTACATTACTAAATATAATTTACGCGTGTACGTATCTTATATATAATATATATACCTGAAGTTTTGATGAACAGAAGAAGAACGATGAACGCACTCCAAACTAGCCGGTATCCCCGCATCCTCATTTACAGCAGAAACCTCGAGAAAGTGTCCCCTCGGAGAGGTACGTGGTTTTCTTTATACGCTGGTCTTCTCACACCATGCACACTATTTCATAACTATGTCGCGATTATCATAAACTTACATCATCACCTATATAGCATTCGTATCATGTCGAGAAACAAACTCACCCCCACGCATGCGCGTTATGTATTTCTGCGTTCAACCTCAAATAAATGCATCGTGAAGAAATATTGAGAGGGGATTTATTTGTCTTGACTAGTCAATTTCTTTATAATTCTTTGCGACTATGCATTCGAAAGTTTGATGCGTGGATGGATGTTCTGTTAATGGCAGTTATGAAATCATTTACTGCGCATGCGCGACAACCAAATCTTAAAAGACAGTTTCATCAACTCAGAACGGAGAACGAGACAAAATGCAACTTTAACAAGTATAACGGGCGATTGTGATTGGTATGATATTGTTTATTTCATCGCTTATGTTATACACTGATTGAGATGTGACAATTATGTGTAATTTTAACTTGTAAAACGTAATTAAGACAAGGGTTTCCAATTTGCGTCTCTTGTGTGATTCCTGCACAGAAACGTAAGGTATTATCAACGTATATAACATCCCAATGTTAGAAAACAAATTAACAAAATACATTAAATTATTACACTTATTTTGTTGCAAAAAAATATTAAGTAATATATACTCTTCACCATTTTCACACATCCTCCTCCTCGTCACGACCACCACCATCATCATCATCACCATCATCAGCATCATTATCGTCATCATCATCATCATCATCATAATAATAATAATCATATACAACAAGAATCGTCCTCCTCCTCCACCTCGTTATTATCATCTTCATCATCATCAACCAAAACAGCAGCAGCAGCGGCACCAACAAGAACCGCCATCATCATCATCATCATCATCCTTATCATCATCATTCTCATCATCATCATCATCCTCATCCTCCTCCTCATCATCATCATCCTCATCATCATCCTCATCCTTATCATCATCATCATCATCATCATCATCATCATCATCATCATCATCATCATCCTTATCATCATCATCATCATCATTATAATCATCATCACCATCATTATAACCATCATCTGCATTGCCTTCATAATTTGCCTAGTCCCGCCCACTATCTCCCTCTCCGATCCCTATCCTTCTCCCTAACTTTTTGTTTGTTGTTTGTTTGTTTGTTTTATTTAATTTAAACACGGTCAGCCAAATAGGCTGTTTTTCAGAGAGGCCGTGATACAAGGTAATACAAATAATGTAAACAAATACAATAACACGAAACCTATCTAACCAAAACTACAACTATCTAATCAAAACTACAACTACACAAAAACAACAGGTGAGTTTAGGTTTTCCCGGTCAAATTCGTCAAAACAGCAGCCGAACTGACAATTCGAACATTCAATTTAGAGCGATTTTTCTTTTAAGTCCTGTTCGCTATATTCATTTCCACTTTAAGAGCATTCAAATTCGTTAATAGACATTCTATTTAGTAATCATGTTTATTCAAATTAGATTTTGTATCACTCAAATTAACACTGCACAATCGTCACTCAATTTCGCGCAGGTAATCTAGAGCAAGAAAATTGTACCTCAATCAACATTCAAATTCGTTTATAGGCAGCCGATTTTGCACATGTAGCCTTCAAATTGGTTTCGTATGTAAATATTCCTTTTTAAACTCATTTTTGCTTTTGTTCTCAATTTGTAACATCCATAATGAAGTTTCACGTACTACCTTGCTAATTCAAACACATATATCCCATAAGCATGATAGTACACATTGTGCATGGGAATCACGGTGATTTTCATAAGGAATATAATAGTCTCATTATTTTTATTTCAATAAATGTTTATATATCTATCATCATTCAATTTCTCTATCAATTTGTATAATTAGTCATCATGTTGATACTTTTTTTTTGTACACTTAATTTAATTCAAACATCCCGGGGGAGGGGGGGGGGGGGGGGGGTCGTCAACAAGACTGATCATTGCCCAAGACCACTTGTTTAGACGGCCGACATGTTTTTTTCTTCTCATTTTAGTGTACACCATGACGAATTACAATGCACAAGTTTTACAATCGCTCACCAATTGACGAATTTGAATGCTCAAATACCCACTCCTTAATTTCCCGCTCTAAATTGGATGCTCTTTAAGCGATTATTTAAATTGGATGCTCCTTTTTAATTCTATTTTGGCCGGAATTTCCGATCGCGTGCTTTAAAGTGAAATTGAATGACTATTTTAGTTAATCAAATGATGATCCCAATCGTCAGTCAATTTCGTGCTAATTTCAATGATCGAATCGTCAGTTTGGCTGCTGTTTTGGCTAATTTGACCGGGAAAACCTATAATCTGGCTCTCGTGTTCCACATGAGTACAGTCGAACAGGCGCGCCGGAAGCAGTTTTGGATTGAAGGGGGGGGGGGGGGGGGGGGGGCAAAGACCTAAGGGGGCTCACGATTTTTTGTGTAGGGGCTCATGCCCAACCACACTCACAGGGGTGCCAACTTTAAGCCAGAGGTGAGAGTGAGACATTGCGAGGGAGCGAAGTGATTGAGCGGGGGAAGGGTGTGACTGTGTGAGGGGGAGCTTTTGCAATTTTGGACTTTAAATTGTACGTGACATTGCTGATTCAGGAAAAGTATCAAATTAAAGCTGAATAGTTACTATTTACATCTACATCTAATTACGAAATTATGAGAATATATCATTTTGAAGTTATTAACCTTTGAACTTCGAGTATAGCAGGGGGTTGTATTTCCGGACATGCAAATTCACATAGGAAAAACGTTCAAATATTGAAAGTTGAATTTGACAGTCGGCATTAACGGAGAATAATAAATGGATGTTCAGCAAAAATTGTCCATCATTCCCCGAAGAAAATAAGCGCTTTGCCGCGCACATGTCAATGATATTCCCATGCAAAACATTCACGTTCGGTAATACTAGCCGTGGACAACCATATTGGTGCACCAAGCTAATTTTCACCAGACCAGGTACCTATTTATACACCTGGGTAGAGAGCAGCAATTGTGGATTGATTGTCTTGCTGAAGTACAAATGGAGTGGGCTGGGTTCGAACTCGGGATCTCACGATCGGAAAGCGCGCGCTTTACCAATCTTGCCAGTGGCAACTTCCACATATCAACAGGTTGTGTCTATGGACAGGTGCAATTACTTGTAAACTGCAATCATGGGAGTCAAGATTAGTGGTCTCTAAAGACAAGTGGTCATTATACACAGGGGGTCGCTAAAACAGGTTCGACAGTAATAATAAATGATACTAAATAACGACCAAACACAACCGAGCAATCATCATTAACAAACAAACAAATACATAAATGTCCTTGTCGTTCAAGAAAGTAACATTAATAATGAAATTGGTGTTCTCTCATGCTACCGGTGATAATTATGAAAACCTGGCTAACGCGGTTGTTTCATCTCCAATAACAACATCCCAGGTAGTAAACGCCAGCCTAGCCGCAGGGATCAATTATGCCTATTAGCAATTACGCGTATCGGCCTAGTATCGGCGCTTCTGTAATGTATGCAAATATTATGCGTAGGACGTCAGACTCCCCGTTGGCAAGCTTAACAATAGTAACTATGTCCGGCAAGCTCCGGCAAACCTAGCTTGCCGGACCTAGTTACTATTGTTCAGCTTGCCAACGGAGAGTCTTACGTCATACGCATATTATTTGCATACATTACAGAAGCGGTCTATTGGATTTATGGTTGGTCCCACAGGTACTGGACTGATCCATTTTTACCACAGGGTTCAACACACCAAGCTCAAAACCTGGAGGGACGGTGAAAATATCTACACAATGTCGCTCTGTTGGATCGCGGTATAACGAGCGGCTCGTATACCGGCAATATAGTCCAGTCAATATAGGGTCTTAACCTCGGCAAAATTGCAACATGGGAATTTTCTTCGGAATTCTGTTCATGAAACTCCCATGAACAACATAATAAAAGTCCCAAGAAATCGGAGCTATATAGGGAAAGTGGTTTAATTTACATTATAAAGATAATTAGCCAATTTGCATATTTCTGAAATGTGGTCAGGGGTCATTTTCCATCTAGGAATAGTACAATATTGATAAAAACAATTATGCTAGGGTAATTTAGGGCAAGGAATCCATTAACGGTGCTCATTTGCACGTGTCGTATGGGCAACGCCCTAAAAGCCAAGATGGCTGCCCCTAATTTGCATATTTATGAATATTATTGGTTTTCAGTGGTTACAGCCTCTAATAAGCAATAATTCCAGATTGTTCTAAATATGTAGTGAAGCTATTATATTGCACATACTAAGAATCTTGCTCACGATTGGTCAAAAGTTAATCACGTGATGAAACATAGTTTCGCCCATCACTGATGGGAGAAGAAAACTTCGTTACACTGTGTAGATAGATATCTTGGGTGAAAGTGCGTTGCACTCACTAGATAATTGGTAAAGTACTATCTACACTCCGCGGTTGCATTGACTTGACTGTGGAGCTCGTGTGTGGCCACTCAAATTCCGTACCCAAACGATGTGGCGTGATAACTCTATGCGCGCGAATTACAAATTTAATTTGATTCGTTGTGCATACGTAGCATGCATACGCTATGCACTGTTCGTATCGTACATTACACCGTTTGCCGCTTGTTCTGTTGTTCGACGTAATTTGAGCTCTAACGAAGCTGAAATGGACATTTTTTGCTTGAGAGTGAAAGTAAAAATACAAAGCGACAACTTAAGTTTAGCCTGAAAGTGTTCCAAGATTATTGCGATGCTGGAAGCATAAATTTTGACGAACTGTCTGACATGGACTTGGTCTTGAAAGCGCGAGGACTAGACCAAGTGTTGGGGAGACTCTATTTTCGTGTTTGTTTACTTTTTAACTGTTTTGGGGGGAGTTTACATTTCGCGTTTTAACTTTTGGACTTTTCAAGGAGTTACCGTTGACTTTTGAACTGTTATAATATAATGGAATGGAGTTACCCTGTTACCGAAATTGGAATAACATTGTTGGTTAAAGTAGATCAAACCTACTAACATACTTAGACTTCGAGTTAGACTAGGCCTGCTTAGACTAGATCTAGAAGTTCGATGTTGAATATAAAGCAAATAATCACCTTTTGTTTTCAGGCGATGGCAAACTATCACTTCCTCGGCGATCTGAATGTATACGCTATCTTTCCTCAGCTTCGCTTCGGAAAGATAGCTACATCCAGCTCGCCTCGGAAGTGACATTTTGTCCCATCGACTTCACCAACGGTAATTATTTGCTTATTAGTTGCCACCTTGGCAACCTCTATCAATGCATATACTTTGCATAATTAGGTTATTTACCTAATTTGCATATTCCCCCAAATTGAGTATATTTCCGACAATGGCCCAACATCATGTCATGAGATGATGTTGGGCCATTGTCGGAAATTGACGTTATGCCAATATATCACAAAAATGACGTAGTGGCGATGTTGGGCTGGCGGACATTTTAACCTCGAGCCAACGGCGATATGCCGACATCCGGCAACCAACTTCCGACATCGGCCCGACTTCAGGTGGCTAGCTGGGTAGTAGGGTCCATGGTTGCACAAATTGATTTCAAAATATTCTATTAATAATATATTTACTCTGTCGGGCGACATCATGCATTAAAAAAAAAAACATTAAATGCTTATTCTTTTTTTTTTATCAAAAGTTGTTTTAAAAGTTGTTGTAATATGTCTATTTTATAATTATTTTAACAAAACATCACATGCCCAATTTTGTATGAAAAATGGTTAAAACAAATGAGTTTTTAGAGAGCGCCCTCTTTGAGTTGTAGCGGCTCTTTTTGAATGATAACCGCGGGGTTGTACGTTTGTAACTGTGTATACCTTTCGAGTATGGTAGTTGTAACTATTAGTTTGTACTGTAATGGTGCAGGTTTTGGTTACCAAAATTCAGTTTGACCAAAACTCAACTACACGTGTGATCGTAAATATTTATCCCATCTAGCCTGACTGGGCCCTTTATTGCATAGCCTTGGAGACTGTACTCTCAGCACCAGTTTGTCATTATAATCATGTTCTAGTCGGGTCCATATATATGGTAAATAAGCATTCTGTTCCGCAGTTCGAATAAGCATTGATGTATACAAGAAAAGTGGTCTCATATCCGTATGTATATATGCGTCTTGTTTTCTTACCATAATGACATTTCAATAGCGTGACGATCAACAAACAAGATCACACAAATAACCCCATTTAGCCACGATTTTGTTAGTTTTCCCGAACTAACGTACGTCAAAATCGATGTAAACAATCCTATGAGTAATATACCGTGCAAAATTGTCATTAGTGATATAATTTTTACCATCATTAATGTTGTACAAATGGTCATGTCAATTGTCCTACATAAAGACAGAAAATTACCCATAAATGTAATTCAACGGTGGGAATTTAATTTCTCTCCAATTATTACACAAAATTGACAATGTAAGCAATAAATGAATGACCGCCTCAAAAATAGATATACCCGTATAATGACTAATCGGGTAATTATAGAATGTCCACCGTCAACAAGACTGATCATTGCCCAAGACCACTTGTTTAGACGGCCGACATGTTTTTTTCTTCTCATTTTAGTGTACACCATGACGAATTACAATGCACAAGTTTTACAATCGCTCACCAATTGACGAATTTGAATGCTCAAATACCCACTCCTTAATTTCCCGCTCTAAATTGGATGCTCTTTAAGCGATTATTTAAATTGGATGCTCCTTTTTAATTCTATTTTGGCCGGAATTTCCGATCGCGTGCTTTAAAGTGAAATTGAATGACTATTTTAGTTAATCAAATGATGATCCCAATCGTCAGTCAATTTCGTGCTAATTTCAATGATCGAATCGTCAGTTTGGCTGCTGTTTTGGCTAATTTGACCGGGAAAACCTATAATCTGGCTCTCGTGTTCCACATGAGTACAGTCGAACAGGCGCGCCGGAAGCAGTTTTGGATTGAAGGGGGGGGGGGGGGGGGGGGGGCAAAGACCTAAGGGGGCTCACGATTTTTTGTGTAGGGGCTCATGCCCAACCACACTCACAGGGGTGCCAACTTTAAGCCAGAGGTGAGAGTGAGACATTGCGAGGGAGCGAAGTGATTGAGCGGGGGAAGGGTGTGACTGTGTGAGGGGGAGCTTTTGCAATTTTGGACTTTAAATTGTACGTGACATTGCTGATTCAGGAAAAGTATCAAATTAAAGCTGAATAGTTACTATTTACATCTACATCTAATTACGAAATTATGAGAATATATCATTTTGAAGTTATTAACCTTTGAACTTCGAGTATAGCAGGGGGTTGTATTTCCGGACATGCAAATTCACATAGGAAAAACGTTCAAATATTGAAAGTTGAATTTGACAGTCGGCATTAACGGAGAATAATAAATGGATGTTCAGCAAAAATTGTCCATCATTCCCCGAAGAAAATAAGCGCTTTGCCGCGCACATGTCAATGATATTCCCATGCAAAACATTCACGTTCGGTAATACTAGCCGTGGACAACCATATTGGTGCACCAAGCTAATTTTCACCAGACCAGGTACCTATTTATACACCTGGGTAGAGAGCAGCAATTGTGGATTGATTGTCTTGCTGAAGTACAAATGGAGTGGGCTGGGTTCGAACTCGGGATCTCACGATCGGAAAGCGCGCGCTTTACCAATCTTGCCAGTGGCAACTTCCACATATCAACAGGTTGTGTCTATGGACAGGTGCAATTACTTGTAAACTGCAATCATGGGAGTCAAGATTAGTGGTCTCTAAAGACAAGTGGTCATTATACACAGGGGGTCGCTAAAACAGGTTCGACAGTAATAATAAATGATACTAAATAACGACCAAACACAACCGAGCAATCATCATTAACAAACAAACAAATACATAAATGTCCTTGTCGTTCAAGAAAGTAACATTAATAATGAAATTGGTGTTCTCTCATGCTACCGGTGATAATTATGAAAACCTGGCTAACGCGGTTGTTTCATCTCCAATAACAACATCCCAGGTAGTAAACGCCAGCCTAGCCGCAGGGATCAATTATGCCTATTAGCAATTACGCGTATCGGCCTAGTATCGGCGCTTCTGTAATGTATGCAAATATTATGCGTAGGACGTCAGACTCCCCGTTGGCAAGCTTAACAATAGTAACTATGTCCGGCAAGCTCCGGCAAACCTAGCTTGCCGGACCTAGTTACTATTGTTCAGCTTGCCAACGGAGAGTCTTACGTCATACGCATATTATTTGCATACATTACAGAAGCGGTCTATTGGATTTATGGTTGGTCCCACAGGTACTGGACTGATCCATTTTTACCACAGGGTTCAACACACCAAGCTCAAAACCTGGAGGGACGGTGAAAATATCTACACAATGTCGCTCTGTTGGATCGCGGTATAACGAGCGGCTCGTATACCGGCAATATAGTCCAGTCAATATAGGGTCTTAACCTCGGCAAAATTGCAACATGGGAATTTTCTTCGGAATTCTGTTCATGAAACTCCCATGAACAACATAATAAAAGTCCCAAGAAATCGGAGCTATATAGGGAAAGTGGTTTAATTTACATTATAAAGATAATTAGCCAATTTGCATATTTCTGAAATGTGGTCAGGGGTCATTTTCCATCTAGGAATAGTACAATATTGATAAAAACAATTATGCTAGGGTAATTTAGGGCAAGGAATCCATTAACGGTGCTCATTTGCACGTGTCGTATGGGCAACGCCCTAAAAGCCAAGATGGCTGCCCCTAATTTGCATATTTATGAATATTATTGGTTTTCAGTGGTTACAGCCTCTAATAAGCAATAATTCCAGATTGTTCTAAATATGTAGTGAAGCTATTATATTGCACATACTAAGAATCTTGCTCACGATTGGTCAAAAGTTAATCACGTGATGAAACATAGTTTCGCCCATCACTGATGGGAGAAGAAAACTTCGTTACACTGTGTAGATAGATATCTTGGGTGAAAGTGCGTTGCACTCACTAGATAATTGGTAAAGTACTATCTACACTCCGCGGTTGCATTGACTTGACTGTGGAGCTCGTGTGTGGCCACTCAAATTCCGTACCCAAACGATGTGGCGTGATAACTCTATGCGCGCGAATTACAAATTTAATTTGATTCGTTGTGCATACGTAGCATGCATACGCTATGCACTGTTCGTATCGTACATTACACCGTTTGCCGCTTGTTCTGTTGTTCGACGTAATTTGAGCTCTAACGAAGCTGAAATGGACATTTTTTGCTTGAGAGTGAAAGTAAAAATACAAAGCGACAACTTAAGTTTAGCCTGAAAGTGTTCCAAGATTATTGCGATGCTGGAAGCATAAATTTTGACGAACTGTCTGACATGGACTTGGTCTTGAAAGCGCGAGGACTAGACCAAGTGTTGGGGAGACTCTATTTTCGTGTTTGTTTACTTTTTAACTGTTTTGGGGGGAGTTTACATTTCGCGTTTTAACTTTTGGACTTTTCAAGGAGTTACCGTTGACTTTTGAACTGTTATAATATAATGGAATGGAGTTACCCTGTTACCGAAATTGGAATAACATTGTTGGTTAAAGTAGATCAAACCTACTAACATACTTAGACTTCGAGTTAGACTAGGCCTGCTTAGACTAGATCTAGAAGTTCGATGTTGAATATAAAGCAAATAATCACCTTTTGTTTTCAGGCGATGGCAAACTATCACTTCCTCGGCGATCTGAATGTATACGCTATCTTTCCTCAGCTTCGCTTCGGAAAGATAGCTACATCCAGCTCGCCTCGGAAGTGACATTTTGTCCCATCGACTTCACCAACGGTAATTATTTGCTTATTAGTTGCCACCTTGGCAACCTCTATCAATGCATATACTTTGCATAATTAGGTTATTTACCTAATTTGCATATTCCCCCAAATTGAGTATATTTCCGACAATGGCCCAACATCATGTCATGAGATGATGTTGGGCCATTGTCGGAAATTGACGTTATGCCAATATATCACAAAAATGACGTAGTGGCGATGTTGGGCTGGCGGACATTTTAACCTCGAGCCAACGGCGATATGCCGACATCCGGCAACCAACTTCCGACATCGGCCCGACTTCAGGTGGCTAGCTGGGTAGTAGGGTCCATGGTTGCACAAATTGATTTCAAAATATTCTATTAATAATATATTTACTCTGTCGGGCGACATCATGCATTAAAAAAAAAAACATTAAATGCTTATTCTTTTTTTTTTATCAAAAGTTGTTTTAAAAGTTGTTGTAATATGTCTATTTTATAATTATTTTAACAAAACATCACATGCCCAATTTTGTATGAAAAATGGTTAAAACAAATGAGTTTTTAGAGAGCGCCCTCTTTGAGTTGTAGCGGCTCTTTTTGAATGATAACCGCGGGGTTGTACGTTTGTAACTGTGTATACCTTTCGAGTATGGTAGTTGTAACTATTAGTTTGTACTGTAATGGTGCAGGTTTTGGTTACCAAAATTCAGTTTGACCAAAACTCAACTACACGTGTGATCGTAAATATTTATCCCATCTAGCCTGACTGGGCCCTTTATTGCATAGCCTTGGAGACTGTACTCTCAGCACCAGTTTGTCATTATAATCATGTTCTAGTCGGGTCCATATATATGGTAAATAAGCATTCTGTTCCGCAGTTCGAATAAGCATTGATGTATACAAGAAAAGTGGTCTCATATCCGTATGTATATATGCGTCTTGTTTTCTTACCATAATGACATTTCAATAGCGTGACGATCAACAAACAAGATCACACAAATAACCCCATTTAGCCACGATTTTGTTAGTTTTCCCGAACTAACGTACGTCAAAATCGATGTAAACAATCCTATGAGTAATATACCGTGCAAAATTGTCATTAGTGATATAATTTTTACCATCATTAATGTTGTACAAATGGTCATGTCAATTGTCCTACATAAAGACAGAAAATTACCCATAAATGTAATTCAACGGTGGGAATTTAATTTCTCTCCAATTATTACACAAAATTGACAATGTAAGCAATAAATGAATGACCGCCTCAAAAATAGATATACCCGTATAATGACTAATCGGGTAATTATAGAATGTCCACCTTCGTCTGTACGCGTATAAAAAACAAAAATGACAATGTAATATATTATTCGGCTGTAAGCCCCCCCCCCCCCCCCCCCCACCCTAACTGACATCAAATGTACTATGTAGAGGGTGTCATTGCTCCGATCTCACCAATTTACGTTTGAGCTTGAAGTGTTCATGTGGGGGCAATCAGACAAATTACTTTGTTATTATATTCTCATAGCTTATCGTCCATTTGGACAATAACAAATTGTATGCAATTATAGATAATTTGATTTTGCCTTTGAATTTGGCAAAAGAAGAAATTATATTTCTATATGCGTGAGAAGACCAAAATGCACATACACCCTAGTTTATATGACTTCTACCTGAAGTGATGATATACGAAGTATGTCCCAGTAAAAGGAGACGGGCCGTAGTGACAATTTTAGGAGTATACATTCGGTAATTTGTTTTAAAAAATGTCTACTCTTAAAGGAACTATAGCGTCTAGATGGCCTAATTTTTCTCTATACGTAATTTTTCCTGAAGAAAAAGAATTTTGGCAGTCATTTTTCATGAAATCAATCAATTTTGGGGTAATTAGTAAATATCTAATTGTCCTGGGAACGCCCCTTTTAAATCGCCAAAATGTGACGTCATCTAAAGAACGGACTAATGAACTAAATTATGTAGATGACGCGTCATGACGTAAGCCAATGAATTGTCAATTACATGTCAATCACGCTGCCGATTCTGGACCCTAAATGTGGGTGGGGCGTAAACTGGCTGCTAAATGAGATTTGGCATCAGACAATTAGTCTCAAATCACTACTGTGTTTATTTTCATGGATTTTTTTTCGGCAGACCTATTTTTATAAGTCATCAACTATGGAATAAGTGCCAAAGTAGGTTGTATTATTTAGGTCCTTTAATAATGATGTAATGATACAGGTGTCTCCACTTGAATAATATACTGTATCTTATTGTCTTCGTATCTCACAATCATGTCAAATCAGATGTACATTACATTACCTTCCCCCGATTCCAAAATGCTGATATTATCAAGTCCGATGTAGCAGTAAGAAAGTTATGCAATGAGAATATTAACACTAGATAATATATTATTACTGTCTTATTTTATACCAGTAACAGCGACAATAACTGTGAATAAACCCCTCACAAAAAGTTCCGCAATTCAAGTTTGAGCGCTCTTATCTCTCCTATTACTTTATTACCGTTCACGAATTTGGTATCATTGGAAAGCTTGTATTCTCCCCTTTACTGCTTTACATTGATATGACATTTGCAGCAGCTGTTATGGACACTTTATCATAGAATGTGCATGACACCCAAATATGGGGCAAAGTCGAAAGTGAAATGTTGCAAAATGCATTGATATTGTCAGCAGTGTACCCTCTTTTTGTTAGGAGAATAAAGTCTTCTGAATGATGTTAAGTCGGTCATGCGTGGATGTCAATGGCGAATTATCACTTTCTTTGGAGGATGATATGTGTCTTTATGAATTTGAGGTGGTGCAAAAACGTTTGTGTATGTTGTTAGGAACTTGTAATGTGTTTTACTGACTGATTGAGAATTATCATTATGTTTCACTTTTACACAAGTTTACACAGAATCCACCACAAGTGCAGTACATACGTAATTTTTCATTGTCCAAACAACAGAAAATGCATAATTGTATTCATGACCCCTTCAGAATCATTCCATCCTCCAGGGGAAATGATAATACGCCATTGACATCATGCATGATCGCCTCAACATCAATCAAAACATCACTTATTCTATCAATTACATGATAAATCATATTGACAATATCAATGCATTTTGCAACATGTCCCTTTTGACTTTGCCCCATATTCGGATGTAATGCACATTCCATGATAAAAATATCCATAACAAATGTCATACCAATGTAAATGGGTGAAAACAAGCTTTCCAATAATACCAAATTTATGAACGGTAACAAATTAATAGGAGAGATATGAACGCTCAAACTTAAATTGCGGAACTTTTTGCAACAATCTTTGTACAAATCAAACATAATGATAATTTCTTAATCAGTTAATAAAACACAATACATCTTCCTAACAACATACAAAATCGTTATTGCACCCCCTCAAAATCATTAAGACACATTTCATCTTCCAAAGAAAATAATAATACGCCATTGACATTCACGCATGACCGACTTAACATCATTCAGAATACTTTATTCTCCCAAACAAAGGAGGGGACGCTGTTGACAATATTACTGCATTTTGCAACATTTCACTTTTGACTTTGCCCCAAATTCGGATGTCATGCACATTCCATAATAACATATTCGTAGCAAATGTCATATCAATATAAAGGGGAGTATACAAGCTTTCCAATGATACCAGATTCATGAACGGTAATACAGTAATAAGAGATATATGAACGCTCAAACTGTAATTGCGGAACTTTTTGTGAGGGGTTTATAATTATTGGGTCGAACGTAATAGTATTATATTCATTTCAACAACATGTGTCACATATCAATCATACAATTCAAATGCTTTTTATCGAATAATTTAGGGGTTGGGTTGAGTGAAAAACCATTTCATCTTCACTTCATCTGCAAAAACGCTGTTCAAAATTTCGTTGTTCAGAATTTTGTTGTTTAAATTTTGAGCAATATTGTTTAAATGACAAACTGACAAACACTCGGTCTAGTTGCAGAAAATTTGTTTAACAATATTGTTTAAAAACGCTGGACGGGTTTCCTTCCCCGCCAACCAAGGCTTTTACGTTACGCGCACACGTAATTTCATCATGGCGGATAACTATACCGTCAAGACTTTGGAGGAGTTCGGACTCGCTGAACTAATTGACGTATTCAGAGGTGAGAATTTAAACTAATTATTTAGTAATCTGAACGATTTTATACTTAAGACATATTTGTGCTTGCTTTGACATCTAAGCGATGTCTACAATTCTCTGCCAATCCCGTCCGCAGTGTGCAGTGACCGAAGTTGCACGGAATGTACGCGCCCGAGGAGGCAGCTAGCTAGCGCAGCGAGCGTTCGGCCCGTCCAGAGCTGCGGCCATGCCGACCCTACACCGGTAGCTAGGTAGGGCGAGCGCTCTATGCATGCCGTACGCGTAACTATACGGGTAGTATACCGTAAAGGCTGTACAAAATTCTATTCCGCGCAACTTCGGTCACTGCACTGCGGACGGGATTGGCAGAGTCTATCTTAATTTATTCTGTATTGTAGACATCGCTTAGATGTCAAAGCAAGCACAAATATGTCTTAAGTATAAAATCGTTCAGATTACTAAATAATTAGTTTAAATTCTCACCTCTGAATACGTCAAATATTAGTTCAGCGAGTCCGAACTCCTCCAAAGTCTTGACGGTATAGTCAACAGTTTTTTAAACAACAACATAAAACACCCGACTTTTTTAAACAATAGTTTTAAGCAACAACTTTGAACAACTGACTTTTAAACAATATTTTTGAACAACACTTTTAAACAACGGAAAGTTGTTTAAAATTTTAAACAACTTACTGTTTAAAGATTAAACAATCTTGGTTGTTCAAAATGTTAAACAATATTGTTAGGGGGACGGGCTTAAACAGCGTCTTTGGCTGTTGTTTAAAAAGTTGTTTAATGTTGTTTTGCTGTGTAGCTGTGTTTATTATTTGCAATTTAATTATGATATAACACAATAATAGAGTGCCACATTTTTGTGAGACCAGGGACGGGATCCTGAAATGTTTTTGCGATAATTTACGATTCTGATCATCATCATTCGAGAAAGATGAAGAGGGGAAATTAGACATACTTGAGATAACATTATAGAGGGATAGTACAGTTTTGGTTTAAAGGGTACTTCAAGAATGAACTTGTTGAGGTAATTAAAAACTAAGTGTAAAACACCTCATAATTTGTTTCATCGAAATCGGTACACAAACAGGCAAAGTATCCATGAATATATCATATAGATTGGAATAAATGTTGGGGCCCAACATGTATTCAATGATTTCAGAAAATGATACATCTTTTTGACAATATACCAAATTGGCTTTTAAATTGTTTTTTCCCGAACTCATGATAATTATGTTGTGTATAAATGTATTCTACAAAACTTATGTTGAACGCATGGCAACCGAAGGGTAAACATATACAAAAAATGATGAAACAATTAAACTTAAATTGAAATGTTGCATTAAAAATGTATGGAAAGTTATCCACAGCTTTGCCAAAGTGTGTTGCCGACTTTTCTTTAGTCACTCGTAGAAATAAATCACTTTTCCTAGAGAGCCATAATTTTCTTATTTCTTGATCGATTGAGCTCAAACTTTCAGGGACTATTCATCCTATTCGGTGTCTTATATTGCAAACAACGATTTTATGGGTTCGTAGTACTTCGGAACGGTGATACAATGATTACTTATGTTTAATTCGTGGAATTTTGTTTGTGTTGTAGTTTGTATAAATTGTGTAACGATAAAGACTTCACTTTTCCATTGTTGTTTTGTATTGCAGCCTCCGAATAATAATAACAGTTAGCATTTTACATTTGAATCGTTCTTGTGTGTTTTGTTCTCCTAAAAACGTATAGATACCTTTATCATCGGTTAAATTATTCGTGAGGTTTGTTCGAAAGTGTACGTTTTTTTTCTTTTTTTCAAGTATACTTTTGATCAAAATGGCCCAAGGCTTGTGTAGTCAAAGAATGCAAGTAATTAAAGGGAACTAACAAAAAAAGAACCAAGAAGGACTGCTCCAAATATTCGTTCATACCACGAACTCTGGCGGAGTGGAATCTCTTACCAAATAACACACGACAAGCCACATCGTTGCAATCATTTCGAGGACATTTGAGTAGGCCACTTATAAATGACCTATTAACTAAATTGCTATGGGCTAGGCGGCTATGAGGAATGATGCAACTATTACTATTTCATTTATTTATTTCTATTAATTTGGTGTTGTCTTTTCTCGGAATTACGTAGCAATCAGTACAGTACTAAACTTTTCATTTGTTATATTTTGTGTCGTAGTTTTTTAGATAGATGGAACAATAAGTACCTGACTTTGATTTATTCTTTAGTTTCTAGAATAGTGTAACGATTATTACTTCACATTTATATTGTTTTTTTATGTTGTATTTTTCGAAGAATGTTACATCAGTGATTAATTTTGTATGGTTCGTTAGTTTGTTGTCTTTATCATATCGCAAAGGCGTTTTCATTGACATGAACTGAAAAGCGTTGACGTTGTTGTACACTCTTCCATTTCATGCTTAATTATTTGCTTTGTTTGTCAAGTGTACACTTTTAAAACGCTGTGTAAACAAATTCAAAAACTTGTTGACAATTTTCTACAACCGCTGTTTAACATATGAACCATCCAACTCTTGTTGAAAACATTCAACAACCCCAGTTGTTTAAAATTTACACAACTGTTGTTTTAATTTTTTCAAATTTTAAACAACCCTGTTGTTGAAATAGCAAATACAACAATGATTGCACTATGATTATCATCGGTTAAATTATTCGTGAGGTTTGTCCGAAAGTGTAAGTGTTTTTTTCAAGTATACTTTTGATCTAAATGGCCCAAGGCTTGTGTAGACAAAGAATGCAAGTAATTAAAGGGAACTAACAGCCAAAAATTATATTCTTATAAATGAAAGGTACTACATAGGTTTTAGTTATCTATTCCACCAACAAGTTAAACAAAAGAGGTTTCTAGGCAAATACTCTACAATTTGAAAACTCATGACCATACTAAATTATGTGTTCATGGGTCTTCAGAAGAAGACTAGTCTATTGACTAGGACGTACGTGTTCAATTGTCTCCAAACGTGTTCGGATAATAGAACTGGCGCACTCCCAAACGTTTGGCTCTTATCGATCAAAGGCCCTGTTTCGTACGATAAATCGTAACCACAGTTAAGCCCGGCGCAGACAGAGCCGACTGGACCCGATCCGACTGGTTTTCAGTCAGGCTAGAGTCAGTTTCACTCAGTCGGAGCCGATCCAACATGTTGAATCGTCCTCGAATGACCTCCGACTGGCACTTGACTGGAAAAACCGGAATCCTGAGGCAGCGCATACTGAGTTAATCAGGCTGAAAACCAGTCGGATCGGGTCGAGTCGGCTCTGTCTGCGCCGGGCATAACGTTGCGATGGAACACAAGGATGAAACAAAAACATTTGAGCAAGCGAGATTTGCGAAAACATTTATCTAGGCGTATTATTTTTGCGATTAACTTTTGGATTGTTCTTAACTTTTAATTAAACGAAGTTTATTACATTTTCCAGAGCCTCGTCGACAGTCCAGTAAACACCAGCGGAGGCAGGTAACTAAGCTGGGCAGATGTCAGGTCACTGTGTAAACAATTCAAAAGAAATGATACTGATAATAATAATAATACTAATGATAATAGTTAAATTATTTATAATCATTATATTAATAATAACAATAATGATAATAATAATGAATAATAACAATAATGATAAAAATAATAAAAATAATAATAATAAATAATTGTAATAATACAACATTACAATGAAAAGAGCAATTATAACAGTTACAACTTTTATGTTGTATTTCGTTTTGTTGCAGAATAACTATTATAGCTAAAACACAAAATATCCCTATGATTAATAAGAAGTTGAACACACATTACATTCCACATACCAAGAATCTTGCTCTACGATTGGTCAAAAGTTAATCATGTGATGAAACATAGTTTCGCCCATCATTGATGGGAGAAGAAAAGTTCGTTACACTGTGTACACTTGGGCGAAAGTGCATTGCACTCACTACTATCTTCGGTGAAAGTGTGTTGCACTGTGTACTATCTCAATTGTTCGCGCGCCAGTACGCGTGCGCGCGTTAGTGCGGAGAAAGGTAGCGCGCTGGTGCGCAACGTTTACGCGCGGCAACGCTTAATAGACAATGGTATAAGCGTCTTTGACTTTTAATCATAAATCTTGTTCATGTGCAGGATTGACGAAATTAAAATAAAAGACTCGATCAATTGATCAATATTCCAAACATGTTAGCTCTTTGTGTTAGTTATACTAGGTCGTTTATATTTGATGTGGAATATAAAGCAAATAATCACCTTTTGGTTTCAGGCGATGGCAAACTATCACCTTCACCAACGGTAATTATTTGCTTACTATTTATACACATGTACAATACGATTTGAGATTATTCCAAAACGTAATTATATAATTTGTTTTACTTGTTGTGTTTTTTGACTTTGCCAAAGTGTTTGATTTGATGTCCCACGATGTTTTGTTGCGCAAACTTAATTTGAGTTTTTGTTTATTTCAGGCCAACTTAATTTGGTATTGGATTCATTCTTTTCTTACAGGTAGACAGCAATGCGTTTTGTATAAAGGTGCTACGTCGTCATGGTTTCATGTACTTTCAGGAATCCCACAGGGTAGTGTTTTAGGGCCATGTTTATTTAATTTATTTATTGATGATCTTTTATATCAAACTCAGTTGCCTACTGTTTTGTTTGCCGACTATACATTATTAGGCCAATATGTACTTCCCAAGATCAACAAATTCTTCAAACTGATTTAGATAGTATACATAATTGGTGTTTAACAAATAAAATGCGCATAAATATAAGTACATTTAAATTAATGAGAATTACATGGTAACAAACATGGTAACTAAATCGAATAAATGATAATGATTATAGTATTTAAATAATCCCGTGTGTTATTTTGGTTCATTTTGATGGACAGATTTTCAAGATATGACCATGTGAAAAATTATAAGTTTCTTTTTGGGCCCAGTGTAAATGTTTTCGGTGGACCCTATATACAGTGTGAGTCAAATAAAACGAAACCGGACTTTAATAGCTTTAAATCAACAATTCTAAAAATATATAATGTTGATATTGGTATAATGTTAAAGCTTGGGAAAGTGCGTTTAAAATGATATATCAAACACTTTAATCCCCTCACGCTTCACCGAACGCGATCTGATTATCCAAAATCATGCAAAAAACTACCCGTGTCCTGGTGTGCAGCGTTCTTGTTTTGTGAATGGTTGCATCTGTTGTTTGATTTTCAAAGATAACTTCATCCTACATGTCCTATTCAGGGCCCCCTGCCTCCAAACAGTGTGGTTGATGATGGGAGGAGGGTGGGGGACCCCCTTCCACCTTCCTAAACATGAAGCGATCAAAGTCTATGATCAAAGTCAAAGTCAAAGGCAATTTCCCAAGCTTTAACATGATACCAATAGCAACATAATATGAAGAGCTTAATTCCAAAAGGCGCTAAATCCACTTTTTCAACTTTCGAGAAAACAGGTTGCTTTGTCCAACTTTGTTCACATGCCTATGGGAATATGAAAATGGAACGTTCTATATTTTTTACTTTGATTATTTAAAATGTCCTAAAATTTTGATTTCTCGATAGCTTCGTAGCTTGTTGATGTAGTGATATCATTTTTTTTTTTATGGAAAGTGGATTTAGCCCCTTTTGGAACCAAGCTCTTCAATATGTTTAGAAATGTGGATGTATAAGCTATCCGGTTCCGGTTTCGGATTTTTTTTAAATCACATTGTCTACAATTATAGCTGGACCCCACTTAACATGTTTTAAGCGACCTGCATGATTGTGCTTGAAGTTTGATTATGATGATGATGATGATGATGATGATGATAATGATGATGTTGTTGATGTTGATGATGATGATGATGATGACGATGAAGATGATGATGATGATGATGATGATGATGATGATTATGTTGTTGATGTTGATGTTGATGTTGATGATGATGATGATGATGATGATGATGATGATGATGATGATGTTGTTGATGTTGAAGATGATGATGATGATGACGATGAAGATGATGATGATGATGATGATTATGTTGTTGATGTTAATGTTGATGATGATGTTGTTGATGTTGAAGATGATGACGATGAAGATGATGATGATGATGATGATTATGTTGTTGATGTTGATGTTGATGATGATGATGATGATGATAATGATGATAATGTTGTTGATTATGATGATGATGTTGTTGATGTTGAAGATGATGATGATGATGACGATGAAGATGATGATGATGATGATGTTTATGTTGTTGATGTTGATGTTGATGTTGATGATGATGATGATGATGATGATGATGATAATGATGATGATGTTGATGATGATGACGATGATAATGTTGTTGATGTTGATGATAATGTTGTTGATGTTGATGATGATGAGGATGATGATGTTGTTGATGTAGATGATGATGATGATGATAATGTTGTTGATGCCGTGATGATGATGATGATGATAATGATGATGATGTTGTTGATGATGATGATGATGACGATGATAATGTTGTTGATGAAGATGATGATGATAATGTTGTAGATGCCGTGATGATGATGGCTTGGGGGGGGGGGGGGGGGGGTGCTCTTGTCCCCCAAAATACAATTTAAATCATGGCTTATTTCTAATTCGATACCTGTCCAGTGATTGAAAAAGGGGTATTTCTTTGGACAAGATAACTCAGATTTTACTTCATGTAAAGTCAAATGTCCTTCCTCGATGCACCAGATTGCATAATGTCAAGTATAACATTGCAAAATCATTACAGGGGTAAAAACCAACAACAACATGTCGTTGTACCATAAATAATATGGCATTTGATGCATTGTTTGAACTGTATAGGTACATTGTTAACAGACAAGACAGATATTCTAAGTCGCTGGGCAGAACACTTCCAAACACTCTTCAGTACTGACCGCACAGTTCAAGAACCGGCCCTCCTCCAGATCCAACAACTGAGGGTGAAAACGGAACTAGATGTCAAACCAACACTTGAAGAAATAACCAAAGCAATCAAGCAGCTCAAGACTGGGAAAGCTGCCGGTACTGATAGAATCCCATCCGAGATATGGAAGTATGGAGGTCCAGGACTACACGCAAAACTTCATGAGCTCTTCGTTTGCTGCTGGGAGCAGGGAAAACTTCCCCAGGATCTCCGTGACGCAGTCATCATCACCCTCTACAAAAACAAAGGCGAAAAGTCAGACTGTTCAAACTATCGCGGGATCACACTGCTCTCAACTGCTGGAAAGGTCTTTGCAAGAATGCTTCTAAATAGACTGGTACCAGCCATTGCAGATGACCTCCTCCCAGAGAGCCAGTGCGGCTTCAGGGCAAACCGGAGCACTACCGACATGGTTTTTGTCCTTAGACAGCTTCAGGAGAAATGCCGGGAGCCAAATAAAGGACTCTATGTAATATTCGTCGACTTAACAAAAGCATTCGTCACCGTGGGCAGGAAGGGTCTCTGGCAAATCCTTGAAAAAGTTGGATGTCCCCCAAAGTTTCTCAACATGGTCATCCAGCTCCATGACAATCAACGTGGTCAGGTTAGACAGAGAAACGACCTCTCAGAATCCTTCCCAATCGACAACGGCGTGAAACAAGGCTGCGTCCTTGCACCGACCCTCTTCACCATCTTCTTCAGCATGATGCTTCAACGAGCTACTAAAGACCTCACAGACTAGGATGGCATCTACATTCGGTATCGCACAGATGGCAGTCTGTTCAACCTGAGACGTCTGCAGGCACACACAAAGACTCTGGAGAAGATGATTTGTGAACTCCTATTTGCAGATGATACTGCTCTTGTCGCTCACACTGAGGAAGCACTGCAACACATGACAACCTGCTTTGCAGAGGCAACACATCTTTTTGGACTTGAAATCAGCCTAAAGAAGACAGAGGTCCTATACCAACCCTCGCCTCAAGAACAACATGACCCCCCGCACGTCACCATTGACACAGCAGAACTGAAAACAGTCCACCAGTTTACCTATCTTGGATGCACCATCACATCAGATGCCAAGATCGATAAAGATATTGACAGCCGGCTTGCAAAAGCCAGCACTGCTTTTGGTCGACTCCACAAACGAGTTTGGAAAAACAAGCATCTTAAGAAGGACACTAAGATAAGCGTTTACAAGCAGTGGTTCTCACAACACTTCTGTACGGTGCGGAATCATGGACAATCTATCGCAGGCACATACGACTCCTTGAGCGTTTCCACCAACGCTGTCTTCGCTCCATCCTCAATATCCACTGGAGCCAGTTTGTGACACACAATGAAGTCCTTGAACAGGCAAGGGCCATCAGCATTGAAGCCATGCTACTGAAGACACAGCTTTGTTGGGTAGGACATGTCTCAAGGATGGATGATCATCGCCTACCAAAAGACGTTCTGTATGGAGAGTTATCCACTGGCCATCGTGACATAGGTGCTCCAAAAAAGCGCTACAAGGACAACCTCAAGAAGTCCCTTGGTGCTTGCCATCTAGATCACCGTGAATGGTCTTCTCTCGCTGCAGATCGCAATGCCTGGAGACACACAGTAAAACAGGCCGTTTCCTCCTTTGAGACAGACCGCAGGGCTCATCTCGAAGACAAAAGGACCAAACGAAAGAATCGGATAGCTTCAGCATCCACACCAGACAAGACTTTTCCCTGCAACCGTCGTGGACACTGTCCTTCTTGATCTTGATGATATGTCACTTTGCGAATATTATATTTGGGGGTGCATATTTGTTTTTCTTCATGAAACAAACATAATCTCTTTTTCCGGTCGGTAGAATCATGACGCACTTACCCACATTATAGTATATGTTGTCAAGTCAGAATTTCCTTCTTAGGTATGCACCAGATTGCACAGTCTCAAGTCCCTCCAACACCCTCCCCCACTCCCCCCCCCCCCCCCCCCCCCCCCCCGCTCAGTCGCGGAATCGCGCATACGCTACGTGTAAATGACCGCGTGCGTGTTCGCTATACGGGCTTGTTCACAGCTTGTTGATATCTCCAGCCCAGCGCTAGCGGCGCGGACAGGTGCGAACGGGCGGTGGATTTATACATTACAAGGGCGGGTATTGGATTTCTTCCGATATTTCTGTATTTAACGATGCTTAATTAGGTTCGGATTTTACCACACATCCCTATAGAGTGGTGAAGTGTGATGTCATAAATGATGTCATAAACATTTTTTTTAGAATTGTCAAATTAAGACTTCATTTTCAGAAAGGGCATAACAAATAATGTCCAAATACCGAAAATCATAGGAATAGGTTTTGTATTGTCTGAGATATGCCCATCCGAATGATTTTTTTGTCAATAGGCAATCAGTGTTATAGTGCACTGGTTCATAAATTTATGAACCAGTGCACTATGACACTGATTGCCCATTGAAGTAAAATTCATTCGGATGGGCATATCTCAGCCAATACGTAACCTATACCTTTTATTTTCAGTATTTGGACTTTATTTTTTATGCTCTTTCTGAAAATGAAGTCCAAATTTGAAAATTCTAAAAAAGTGTTTTTATGACGTCATGGCTTCTGTACTCTATACTTATTCAATAATATTGATTAATATGGATGTTTTCGGCTACTTTCCCAAAACTGTTATTCACCTTTAAACAAAAGCGTTTTAAAATTTCAAAACTAACCCCCGTGTAAGTCGCTGGTTTATAGGAACCCTAATGCATCTCTCATACATTGTTAGTATCAATAAAAGCATGCATGGAACAGGTTTCGTTTTTTTCGAATTCTCTTCACTTAAAGGCATATAAAAATATATCGGCGTGGGTTATAATGGGTAGTCAGCAAATTCCAACTCGACTCCACCGTAATCTCTCGAGGTAAACTCACGATATGTGTTGGATCGATCGAAGAGAGGTGCTTCGAAATATCTGAACAAAGGCCTTCTTATGAAATTGCATGCAGCAAACAAATTTCTCACGCTATCACATAAGGCATCAAACAGCGGCACTTTGAAGTCGGTTGCGGTTAAGCGTGTTACGTGATATTTTCGCTCGTAAACATCTCTGATGGATCTCCATTCGACTAGTACAAACATTCCGAACGCGAAGTGTTTTTATGACGTCATGGCTTCTGTACTCTATACTTATTCAATAATATTGATTAATATGGATGTTTTCGGCTACTTTCCCAAAACTGTTATTCACCTTTAAACAAAAGCGTTTTAAAATTTCAAAACTAACCCCCGTGTAAGTCGCTGGTTTATAGGAACCCTAATGCATCTCTCATACATTGTTAGTATCAATAAAAGCATGCATGGAACAGGTTTCGTTTTTTTCGAATTCTCTTCACTTAAAGGCATATAAAAATATATCGGCGTGGGTTATAATGGGTAGTCAGCAAATTCCAACTCGACTCCACCGTAATCTCTCGAGGTAAACTCACGATATGTGTTGGATCGATCGAAGAGAGGTGCTTCGAAATATCTGAACAAAGGCCTTCTTATGAAATTGCATGCAGCAAACAAATTTCTCACGCTATCACATAAGGCATCAAACAGCGGCACTTTGAAGTCGGTTGCGGTTAAGCGTGTTACGTGATATTTTCGCTCGTAAACATCTCTGATGGATCTCCATTCGACTAGTACAAACATTCCGAACGCGACTATTTTTGATGCATTTTTGACTCGGGTATTCGGAATTGGGACAGTTTGCGATCGCTACTTATAACTGAGCCAATGCGTAAAAGTGCGCAAGATGGATCCACGCGTCTAATATACCGTTCTGAATTCCCTTTAAAAAGATAATTACGATTTAAGTATTCAGATGTTCAATTATCCACTGAATAGTTAAAACTGTCTACAGTCTACACAGTGAAATATAATGTTGCATTTTCGCTCATTTGGCCATAAAATGTTCACACATTTGACATTACTCAGTGGACATATCAAATCAAAACCATACACATTATATCAAATTATCAACCATTCATCAATTATTTTGTGCACATGTCAACACAGATAATAGATCCCTTTAAATTGTCCTAAAGTAAGGAGACAACATAAAATACTTAGACAAATATGGAGATTATACAGACAATTTGCACACAGGCGGAATCATTCATAGTTAATACTCTTGACAGTTTAGAACATATAAGTGTAATAGTTGAGTGAGTAGGCTCTACAGAACTTTCATTTTATTATCAAAAAGTCGAGTCGATCGACCCAAAGACAAACGACCCAGAGAGCGCGCCATCTGAGTTTTGTTTTATACACGCCATTCTGGTGATTCATTCTGTGGTGATTCATTGTCATAAGACATGTTAATCAATTCTCGCCTATGATTCTAAGTATATCTTTTGTGACACTATAATTCGCTGTTCTACTCCTACTATATTTTTTTTTGCGCGCCGGTTATGCCATCGAAATGTATGCGTAATCTTGACTTAATTCGGTTTAGAATACGCTTTGTCCAAGCGCAAGCTCTACACTGGAGAATAGACGTATGTGCGACAAAAGAGCAATAAATAAGCAATAGATTGCAGCGCGCTTGTGACATCCGCTGGTATATGTGGCAATGCGCATGATATGCATGCAGCGCATATGCAGTCAAAATTGCGATTGTACAGTGCTAAGACAAAGAGAGAGTCGGAGGAGTTGCAAGTATAACGAGAAAGTGAAGTAAATACCAAATTTACCACAACACCAGCTACAATAAGAAGTCTTGGAGTGTCGTCCTGTGATTTAAGGTGTGTAAATAATATGGTTATACTCAGTTTATGAATATAAATGGTGATTGAAAATGTGCGTGTGAATTGACACCGAGCAGAGATCGAGTCTGACTGCACTGTGAATGAAAAGTATTATTCTCTAATTAAAGTGATCATTATTCTTTTTCAAAAACTGATAGACCAAGTTCATTGTTAGATTCTTGAGAATGATATGAGAGATTTTCATAGAAAAGGAAAAATGTTTACCTAGTGAAAATTGAGAAAATCCATGTCTCATTCAATGTCGATCGTTCGCGTGAAGTATCCGAATTCGGATACTATGGACGATTGCGTATCCGAATTCGGATACTCTTTACTAGATCGACAAATCTAGCGCTTTCATGGCATCTTTGACATTATTATTGTAATTTTCACTGTCGGCATTTTATCGTTAGACGCTATGATTGCCGTCGCTGGACTGATCCATTAAAGGCATATATGCGTGGGTAAAAACTAAAGGGTAGTCAGCAAATTCCAACTCGACTCCACCGTAATCTCTCGAGGTAAACTCACGATATGTGTTGGATCGATCGAAGAGCGGTGCTTCGAAATATCTGAACACGGGCCTTCTTATGAAATTGCATGCAGCAAGAATTTCTCACGCTGTCACCTAAGACATCAAACAGTGGCGCTTTGAAGTATTTGCGGTTAAGCGTGTTACGCGATATTTTCGCTCGTAAACATCTCTGATGGATCTCCATTCGACTAGTACAAACATTCCGAACGCGAGTATTTTGTATGCATTTTTTACTCGGGTATTCGGAAGCCGGGACAGTTTGCGATCGCTACTTATAACTGAGCCGATGGGGATTACGTACCGTGCGTAAAAGTGCGCAAGATGGATCCACGCGTCTAATAACCCACGCATATATGCCTTTAAGTTAAGACATGGGTGCAAGCGTGCAGTGCACAAGCGAGTTACAAAGACAGAACTCAGAAGTCAACAAAGTCAAAGAGGTTATAATTATCTGTTCAGTACAGAATTTGAAAGTAGGTAAGTAAGTTCAAACCCATATATTATCATTTGTTCATTTTGGGGAATTGTGTATCGATGACTAGTTGCTCGATATCATTGATATGTTTATCAGTCAGATCCTGCTGACCTAAGGACGATTTATTACGTGAAATGAGACATTTTCTACCACAAGCAAGGCACAAAGCCAGAAGTTGAAAAGATTTTCCACTGCACACCTTCAAGTTCCAATCCATTTCAATTGTATTATTGACACAGAGCACACATCTACTAAAGTTCATGGTCCAGTTAGCTGGACCACTTACACGGGTCATTCTTCGATAAGTGTATAGTTTTGCGTCCCGCTACTTTGGTGTCGCATAGAAAAAAAAGTAAAGCTTTTTTTTTGTTGCCTCTTTGTGTTGACTTACAAGTACGTAAAAAATCAAAAACTAAAAAAAAAAGTAAAGTGATAACTCTTATTACTTTTTTTTAATTTTTTTTTTTTATGTTCCACCCCCATCAAACTCGCATGGTATCATGTAAAAATATCATAATGTAGCATAATTTCAAAAAAGATGCATATTTTTTGTCCTACCTTAATAAATTCAATTTTATGAGTTGACTACGAATACCAAGATTAAATACGCACACATGCAACGATAAAAAAAAAGAAGAAAAAAAGGAGTCTGTTTTTTGTCTGTATGAAATTTATGAATGTGCCCGCGGAACAACTATACAATGCTATCGCTGATTTGTATTGCATACATTGCTATTAGCTATCAGCGCTTTAAATGTGTCTGAAAGTCATCTCCGAACGATTGATATTAGCTAGATAAAGATGTTAGATTGAATTTCTAATCATTTGTATGAATGTGCCCACGGTACAACCATACAACACTATCGCTCATTTGTATTGAATACATTGCCATTAGCTATCGGCGCTTTAAATGTGTCTGATAGTCATCTCCGTCACGGCTCTTTTGTGACTGAGATGATGAGTTTGAGTTTAGTGCTGTAACCGATCATCGGATCGGCATGCCGATCACGATCCGATCATACATGATCGGACCGTTTTTGCCGATTTCCGATCATGCAGAAAAAATCGGAAGATCGGATCGGCAAAAAAAAAAAAAAAAAAAAAAAAAAAAAGATTTTGGAAATATAAATGAATACCAAAGCAACATATATCCATATTAATAAGCCCAAGGTAGACTTGTATGGGTATGCTTTCATTTAAAACTGATTACCTCTCCTTTTACAAAATTATTCGCGCCGATTTTGAGCTTAGTCCCATGTGTTTCTCAAAGGTTACGCCATATTAATCACATGGGACTAAGCTCAAAATCGGCGTGAGTAATTTTGTAAAAGAAGAGGTAATCAGTTTGAAATGAAAGCATACCCGTACAAGATTACCTTGGGCTTATTAATATATGGATATATGTTTTTTTGTTTTTTTTTAGCCGATCATCCGATCCCGATCATCGATCCGATTTCGAAGATCGATAAAATTTTGCCGATCCGTTCAAACGATCCGATCATCAAGGTCAGTTACAGCACTATTTGAGTTGGATTGTCAACTCAGTTAATTGACACACAATGTTGTTCAAAAATGACAAATATTCTATGACAAAGCTTAGTTTGCATGAATTTTAGATTATTATATAACATGTGATTATAATGTATTCTTAAATACACGCTTCAGTCATTTCCGTCACGCTTCAGTCATCACCGTCACGCTGAGTTCAAATGCATAAATTTCAACAAAGATTATACTCTGGTAAAAAATATTTGTATTGGTATTTTTAGCGATCTATTTACTCGTAATCATGCACCTCTCTTTATCCTAATTTTCTGAGAAAATTTCATCGTGCACTGATTGAAAGCAAAACTATTTGGCAAAATTCACTATTTATTCAGCAAGGCAAGTATAAATGGTGGCTCTAGAGAAAAAAATGTGATTATGGTTGACCAATGTTTTTTTTTTTTTTCACATTCACCCTTTCTTTCCAAACGAAGATTGAATAAGAAGTGAATTATGTTCTTCAGTTAAAATGCGATGATCTAGTTGTGCAAGAATGTCGTGACGGATATGACGAATTAACAGTGTACATGTTAATAAAACCCCCCAAAATATTACATAGCCCCATTAAAGATCGCGCCAAACAATATTTCCCTAATCTACAGATGTTAACATATTAAACACACAGAAAGAAAGTGGAAAAATAGTTTTGATTTTCACGATCTCACGATGGTCGAAAATATACACTTATCGAAGAATGACCCACACGCAATTACGCTAAGTAATACGCTGGAGATAAGCATACCGCCCATTCGTACAATTAACAATGCATGGTTCAACAGTTGAATTTGGGAATTTTCAAACGTTTTCCTTCGCTTTTCCTCGATCTTTCGCCAACCTTCCTTTCAAACTGCCATTAGTAAGCATACGTCGTATACCGGCCAAATTGCCAAGGCAGGGGCAGAAACAAGTAAAAGTTCTTTATCCATTCAGTAATGAACTGCGCAGACCAGTGTTTAATTTCGCAGCATGGCATGTGAAGCTGAATTATAAAGCCCCTGTAACTATGCCATAAATAGCCTGGTCAGTACATTCTAATAAAATTCAATGCAAAGTGATTTGTATGACATAATGTCACTAAATTTTAGTGCAGGCAGGCATGAAAGAAGCCCCAAACTTCCATGGAATAACATTTTTAATTGTCCTCTCTTCAACTTTTCTTTCTCTTTCAGCCCAGAGTTTAATTTGGCAGCATGGCGCGTGGGCAACAGAAGATCCAGTCTCAGCAGAAGAGAGCGAAGGAGGCAGAAAAGAAGAAGAAATAATAACATTTTTAATTGTCCTCTCTTCAACTTTTCTTTCTCTTTCAGCCCAGAGTTTAATTTGGCAGCATGGCGCGTGGGCAACAGAAGATCCAGTCTCAGCAGAAGAGAGCGAAGGAGGCAGAAAAGAAGAAGAAATAATAACATTTTTAATTGTCCTCTCTTCAACTTTTCTTTCTCTTTCAGCACAGAGTTTAATTTGGCAGCATGGCGCGTGGGCAACAGAAGATCCAGTCTCAGCAGAAGAGAGCGAAGGAGGCAGAAAAGAAGAAGAAATAATAACATTTTTAATTGTCCTCTCTTCAACTTTTCTTTCTCTTTCAGCCCAGAGTTTAAGTTGGCAGCATGGCGCGTGGGCAACAGAAGATCCAGTCTCAGCAGAAGAGAGCGAAGGAGGCAGAAAAGAAGAAGAAATAATAACATTTTTAATTGTCCTCTCTTCAACTTTTCTTTCTCTTTCAGCCCAGAGTTTAATTTGGCAGCATGGCGCGTGGGCAACAGAAGATCCAGTCTCAGCAGAAGAGAGCGAAGGAGGCAGAAAAGAAGAAGAAATAATAACATTTTTAATTGTCCTCTCTTCAACTTTTCTTTCTCTTCCAGCCCAGAGTTTAATTTGGCAGCATGGCGCGTGGGCAACAGAATATCCAGTCTCAGCAGAAGAGAGCGAAGGAGGCAGAAAAGAAGAAGAAATAATAACATTTTTAATTGTCCTCTCTTCAACTTTTCTTTCTCTTTCAGCCCAGAGTTTAATTTGGCAGCATGGCGCGTGGGCAACAGAAGATCCAGTCTCAGCAGAAGAGAGCGAAGGAGGCAGAAAAGAAGAAGAAATAATAACATTTTTAATTGTCCTCTCTTCAACTTTTCTTTCTCTTTCAGCCCAGAGTTTAATTTGGCAGCATGGCGCGTGGGCAACAGAAGATCCAGTCTCAGCAGAAGAGAGCGAAGGAGGCAGAAAAGAAGAAGAAATAATAACATTTTTAATTGTCCTCTCTTCAACTTCTCTTTCTCTTTCAGCACAGAGTTTAATTTGGCAGCATGGCGCGTGGGCAACAGAAGATCCAGTCTCAGCAGAAGAGAGCGAAGGAGGCAGAAAAGAAGAAGAAATAATAACATTTGTAATTGTCCTCTCTTCAACTTTTCTTTCTCTTTCAGCCCAGAGTTTAATTTGGCAGCATGGCGCGTGGGCAACAGAAGATCCAGTCTCAGCAGAAGAGAGCGAAGGAGGCAGAAAAGAAGAAGAAACAAGCGAATGGTGTCGACTCCAAGACGTCTGCCAAGGCGGCTTTGACTTTCCAGTGCACCGTCTGTAAGGTAAGCCATGCCCAGGAAAGCTAACTTACAGCTTTATCATGCATTACATTTTGTTGGTGCAATGGTGTCGACTCCAAGACGTCTGCTAAGGCGGCTTTGACTTTCCAGTGCACCGTCTGTAAGGTAAGCCATGCCCAGGAATATATTTTTATTCCGAGGCTACAAATGGCTTACCATAAGTTTTAAGTCCAACTTAGAGTTAAGTTCAACTTAGGATCTTTGTGAAACACCCCCCTGGATAAAACTTACAGCTTTATCATGCATTACATTTTGTTGTAGTATCTCAACAATATTATTCAGCTTTAGAAGGGATTGTCAAAGTAGATTGAGAAGGAGAAGAAGGCGGCAAATGATATCAACTCCAGGGGGGTGTTTCACAACTTGGGATCTTTGTGAACCACCCCCCAGGACTGCTGCCAAAAAAGCTTTGACTTTCCAGTGCAAGTATTTGAGACTTCCGCCCCCCCCCCCCCCCCCCCACCCCACCAAAAAAAAAAACAACATTAATAATAATAATAATAAATAAAATAAATACAAAATTAATTAATTAATTAAAAAATAAAAACAATAAAAAAAATAAGAAATAAAGTTTAAAAATTTAAAAAGAAAGAAGAAAAAGAAAAAAAAATCTATTATTACAAGGCAGTTTGATAACAACTATAACTGATTTTATCAAACTTTATGCCTTTTCAAAAGAACTGTTTCTACAATTTTACAAGGAATTTAACGGCTCTCCATAATTGTTAGATCCAACTAAGAGTTAAGTTCAACGTATAATCTTTATGAAACACCCCCAGGATCAGACTGCAGTTAACCCCTTCACTACAGGAACAGAGATTTTACGGCTACCTGATGTGTTCTGAGACGGGAGCCAAGTTTTCCCCGTTTCGATGAAACCCTATTTCAATTGCTTGAAAATTATATATTTGCCCTTCTTTTTCCAAATATATATGGCTTATACGGTGAATAGAAGCGAATACAATGCCTTATGTTGCTTTCAAGCTCACTGACTTTTCATCGGATGCGTCCGGACGCATCCAATGAAATGGCCAGCATGAATGCTACAGAGGTGAAAAAGCCGATAGAATAGGCGATGAAATGAAGAGAAAAGGGCGATTAAATTCTCCTACTTTAGAGTAGGAGAAATTCTCTTTCTATCGGTGTCACTCCGATGAAACGGTCAGCTTGAAATGCAGTGTAACGCGCGTTTTTTTCGGAACACGGCATGCGATAATATTATGCTGCGCTAGCATAGCTCGTGTAAAGTGAACCTCGAGTATCGTGCACGTGTTTTTGTTGACGTTTTGTTTACGTATAATTGATTCGTTTTATGTTGCATGAATATAAAGGTTGAAAAAAAAATTAAATTCATGAACATCGTTATAATATATATTTATTATAAAGCATATATTTATAAAACCAAATGATGAACAGAACAATATTCAAAACGGATCACTAACAAATTTATTGAAAGTATAGTGGATTTTTATTATCACGATCGTCGATATCGCACCCATGTTCTGTCTCTTTCCTTGGAATTCGCACTGTCGATCACGTCGCTACAAAATGTTCGCAGCTGTAGTTTATACTAGTGCATGTGTCGCGCGATCGCGATGATGCGGCGAACCAAATTGAAAGCGCGCGCCAATCCACTAATCTGCCAGCAAGCGATTGCGCAACAATTCTTCACATCCGGCCGGTGAACGCAGAAGGCGATTAAATTCCCCTGCACTATGAACGCGACAGAGAGGAAGTTGCGAGTTCCCCGTTGTTTACATAAGAAATTCCATCGGTCTATTTCATTGGTATTTTCATCGGTAATGTCAGCTTGAAAATGGTATTAGTGAGCCAGATATCGATTGGTTCTTTTGTGCGTGCCCAATGTGGGTAACTCGACTGGTCCATTCTCCATAAAAGAGTCTCCTAAATGGCCATTTTTAAAAGCATTCTATTTGACTGCGAAGTAAATGGGTTTATACTGAAATTTGTTCCTGTCTCCCTCCTGTTTCCCTAGACCCAGATGCCTGATCCCAAGACCTACAGGCAGCATTTTGAGAACAAGCACCCTAAGAGCCCGCTCCCTCCAGAACTGCAAGACAAGCCGCAATAAAGAGGTACACAATTTTGTAGTTTAGCCCATTGACAGGGCTCGACACTCGCACTGGCCCGGGGCCAGTGCAATTGCACTTCGGGCCAGCAAAAATGTATAAAAGTCATATTTTGGTGGCCTGATCGGACAAGCAGATTTTCAACCCGACATGAGATAAATCTTGTTTTCTTCCATGTTATGCTTCATCTATATTCACATGTTTGATCATGAAAGAGTGATATTTTGAATAGTAAAAAGTTTACTCATGAAAAACAATTTTGGGGCAGTAAATTTTTCTTTCGGGCCACCAGAAAAGGGGAAGAAATTATTTCACTGGCCCGAGCGGGCCACGTACTAAAAAAGGTAAGTGTGGAGCCCTGCGAACCTGGTAAGCTATAGTGCATATTATGTGCACAGTCTATGGGGATATTCTGAAATAATAAAATCTACCGTAAGTCATTATTCATTTTCCCTGATGGCCTGATCAGGGATGTAAAATCAACTCATTTCCATTTTGCCAGAATTAAGTGGAACCAAAACAATGAAATTGATTTTGATATAGTGTAACTTTAGATGATACATTGGCTGGCTCTGGGTGATTTAGCCACTGTTAATATGATGTTTCACTCTGTACATGTAATTGTGTTTCATCGATCATATCCCTTTTTTTCCCTCCCCTTTGACAACAGGAAGCAGCTGTTACAACGTGGTGAGGATATATTTGTACCATGTACCATAGGCAGTGCCTGACTCATGCTCGTGGTTTTCCTGGGAAGTACATGTAACACTACTGAATGTGATCATTGACACTCTGAAATCGGAATCATCAACGGAAGTACAGTGGAGCCTCTTTATAACGAGCTCTTTTATAACGAGGTACCTGATATGGCGAGGTAATTTCACGGGTCCAAGTTCTATGTATTTAAAATTCCATGGACCCCAAGGTGCTCGTTACAATGGGGTTTCACTGCAACAATATTGGATGTGATCATTGACACTCTGAAATCGGAATTATCAACAGAAACACCAAACTTGGAACACTGTCAAGCAGAGTGATTAGGGTTTATTTTAGTTTGCTCATCGCCTGTTGGGACAAAATTGGATGTGATACTTTGACACTCCGACACGGGGAAACTCAGAAATCGGAAACTTGGATAATTGTCTAGCAAAGAGAAATCATTAGGTTTTTTTTCGAGTTTGCACGTCACATCGCCTTTGGGGACAGCTACTGAATACTGATAGTATAATTTGTTGGCGCATTATTTTCATTACAGTATCAGAGACCTGTAAAAAGTGAATGATTATGGTAATGAATGTTGATAAAATCCCAGTTTCATTTTCAAAAGGGACCATGTACAGTAAACACTTTCCTAGTGATAAATGTATACAATGATACAATCATCATCTTTGTAACTAGTCTAGTTAGTAAAGTACCGTAAACCGGGGTGACTTTGGCCACTTTTTGAGGAGGATGTATTTTCATCACTCTTTAGAACTAATTTCTGATTCTATGCATAACCAGTAATATAGGCTATAAGAATACATTTGAAACAATAAGAAATTTTTTCTAAAAAGTGATGCTTGATGAAAATACATTAATCTCAAAAAGTGGCAAAAGTCACCCCAGCGGCCAAAGTCACCCCGGTTTACGGTAATTATCCATTTATAGACAAATATGTTTCTCATTTATTCTCTGTTTTAAAAAAAAAAATTGCACTGTTCACATAATATAACTTTGAATAATAATGTTAACTGGTCTATTAAGTAATACAAATTGTAGCGAATGATATAAGTTATATACAGCTTTGATTTTTTTTTTTTTTTATAGCCAGAGTGCCAAAACCAGTCTTCGGCAGCAAAACTAAACACAATATTTATCATGCATGTTTGACCTTTATTCTAGAGCATTTTTATGCTAAAATGTGCTAACACCATGTATTAACACCTTGCCTGCGGAACATTACGTTTGTCATGGACTGACATGTTAAGATGATATTGGGTATTGGTAATAGCAATTATCTTCAACTGTTTGACAGTATAATTGTGTAGTTAAAATAATTAAAACATTTTAGGAAATGGGGTCTAGGTGTACATGTATGTACATGTACTGTACCAATGTACCTGCAGGTAAAAAAATCAGGGGGGTGTTGCATAAAGAGTTGTGATTAATCGCAAGTCAGAAAATGCATCTTAATGCGCATATTTTCCTGACTAGCGATTAATCACAACTCTTTATTCAACACCCCCCTGTTGAATTATTGTTTGTTTTGTTTTCAATGAGGGCACATGCATTTTTAATTGTAAATGTATTTGAGACACATCTGAAAATCTGTTGTGGGCCCCATTGCAGAAAGAGATACAATTGATTGTATTTAAAGTTGGATCATGTGTTCTAGATGCGCAAATCTGATTGGTTGAAACGCGCACATTTTCTGTCTTGCAATCAATCGTAACTTAAAATCGATTGTATCTCTTTCTGCAACAGGGCCAAGGACTCGTAACAAAGTAACATCTTTAGGCAATAATTGGATCAGGTTGTTTCAATGAATCATTATGATATCTGTATTTTCATAGGGGTAATGTACAGTCAAACCTGTCTTAGTGGCCACCTGTGGCTGTCTATAGCAGACAATCTGTAGATATTAGCCACCAAATAGTATCCCATGCAGAGAAAAACAGCATTGTAGAACTTGTCTTGATTTAGGGGTCACCTATCTACAGTGGCCACTTTTCTTGTTTCCCTAAGGTGTTCACTAAACAGGTTTCACTAAACATGTAGCTCTAAAATAAAATTGATTTCATTGTTGTCATTTTCTCATGTCGTTTTAAAGTTCCACTTTAAGGATTTGTGTTCCTTTTCCTTTTCTCTTTCCTTCACCATGTGAGGCGATATTTTGTCATTGGTTATTCTTTCATTTCAATTAGTAAATGTAAATGGAATTTGTAGGTAATATCATGACTTTCAACAATTGTGTATATTTTGAACTCTTCTTCAAGCATGATTCTACTAGGTAATTTTGTTTTGAAACACAGCTATAATAGATTTGTTTTTCATACTATCTCCGTGTACATATGAACAACAATTCGGCAAAATGGTGAGTTGTAAACAGTTATTTTACGGAGATTGACACTTTTTCAATGCCAATAATGACATGAATATTGACATTAGGATATGTTTCAGGACATGGGAGGACAACTGTGTGTCAGATATTGATTATTCAGGCAATATTCAATCGTTTTGAGAGAGTAGAACTGCGTCCACTCTATGAACATTTGCGTGTAGATCGCCGTTCGAGCTAGAGCTGTCGGGAGCGCAAAGCCCGGCTCTTACGTCACGCACAGAGCCACTTTGCTGTGCCGATTTCATGGTAAAGGGGAGGGTCAATTCACTAAAATTTTCATAAAACATGAAACTGAACACTTTCATGACTTGTTAACTGCACAAATTGCTTTAATAACTCGTTCTATCATAAAATAAACCATAATAACTTGATTCTATTCCCTTTGAATTTCTCCTTTAACTTACTTTCTTTGATATACAGTGTAGGTTTTGTTCTGGAGTACCTTCATATCACTGCTGAATTTCTCGACAAAATCTGTTTGGTCATAACAAAATTATGTCAGATTTTAAACCCATTCAGGATTACTCGTGAACCAGGTTGGAATGTGAATTTCATTTTAAAAATTCCCCATGATTTCTGCTTCCATAATAGAAAATTATGTAAATGATATTTTTAATAATTGTGTCTTTGATCAAGTTTGATGGTTTCGTGCATGAACTACATGTTTATAAACACATCTGTTTATGCATGACCAGTGTCGGTATTCGGTAATGGTTGACAAGGATTTATGTCAAATTTCAGGTAATATTAATTAATATTCAATACACTTTTATGTAGTTCAAATATATCAGTTTATCATATACTCCAGTAATACATTTTTGGAAATTCACGATGAATGTGTCTTATTTTCACGATGCATGTACCAATGCTTTAGTTACTGTATGTCTATCCTTGTTCATTCCTAGGTTTCTGTATTAGGCTGCTTCTTTCTTCATAATACATGTATCATGCTGTTTTAAATTATAATATTTTTGAGCTCGTAGGGGAATGTAAATGTTGACTTTCATTAAAAGACTCAAGCCAAAAATAGTTTACCAATCACATGGTCTTACTTACAGTGCCTTTACTCTGCATAAATGTGTTGTGCCTAGGGTTACGAGTTACGGAGATGGGGGGGGCGGGGGAGCTGCAGCCTTTTCCCCCAAATAATTTTGGAAGCACCAATATTCAGGCGAATGTCACTTTATTTTGGTGGTAAAACCATTTCATTTGGGGCAAAATCAGCTTCAGGCTAAATCAACAAAATGAACTAAAAAGGACAATCTGCATCCTTCAACCCCTGATAAAAAAAAACAAAAACATTGCCCATATGTATTATGCTATTTTATTACGTAAGTCTCCGATCGAGACTACATCTCGATTGGACTATATGAGATCCCGCTTGCGCGCATGTGTTAATTCGTTTGGCGCTGTGTGAAGAGTCGGGAGGTGCTCTCGACCGCTGGAGAAAATAACTCAGAATTTCGTAGAAATTCTACTGATACAATATTCAGAGAGTAAATCAAAACGTTCCAAAATGATTTCATTCTATCCGAGATCATGGATTTCGGTATACTGGATGCAAAATCATCCGATGGCGTGGCCTCGGAAATGGGAATTTGCTGACCACGCAGTGGTAGCGAACGCAGATTCAACTTCACCAACCCGCAGTGGCTGGCATAGCCGACTGCACGGGCGGGCCAACCGCGGAGCGGCGGCCACTGTAAGCCCCAATGCTGTCCACGCAGTGGCAGCGAATCTCACTCAGTGATACCCCACAGCAGTGGCTAGCTTAGCCAGCTGAACGGCGGTCCAACCGAGGAGCGGTGGCCTCGAAGGCAGTGCAAGACAACACTACTGTACTACTGCACCCAGAATCGGGTAAATCAGTTCCGGCAGCTATAATGATCATCGTACGATGCACACATGTGTACTAAACGTAAACGTTGTTTCGTTGATAGCCGGCCATTCATGGCTCATCACATTAGAGCTCTGAGGGAAATTCATGCGCTCTTAGATGACAGATGTCGAGCGAGAATTACAGAAATCGACGAGATAAAATCAGAGCCAGCCTAACCTACCATTGTACATGTGAATACTCTGTGTGTATACTATTTTGATACGGCGTGGCCGTATTATAGCTGTTGGGAGAAACTGCATACAGTTTTCAGGCAAGTTATGCCAACTCGATTTCTACATCAATATGATACTAACAAACTAGCATGTCGTGCTAGGCCAATGATACAAGCGAGCATGGCGTTGTGGACGCCAAATTTCCGCTGTCCGAACCTAAGATATTCTGAACAAGCGGTCTTGTTTCAGTTGTAATTGTCGGTTCACATAAGTAGGCTAGGCCTATGTTATTTGTGAAATTGAATCACATATGAATCCTTCTCAAAGGAATACAGTGCCTGCTTAGATTGCAGGGCCATATTTACTCGACATCAAATCACTGAGGTTAGAAATTTGCCGAATTAGATGGCAAATAATAAATACACATAACATTATTCCCAGCTGGTCTACAGTCATGTACTACCGAGGGTGAATCGATCGCTTCATGCAGGCTTATGCTTACTTCGATCACCACATTGGGAATATTATGGTGCCCTCGCATTGCTTACCATGCTTACAGGGCGTACTTGAGAACAAACACCCACTGCACATAAAATGATCAACCTCAGGCTGGTTGAAATATATAGCCTTCACGTACACGCATCAATGGTGTCGTGAGTGAGCAATGATTCAATGTATGTTATGAGAAATATATGCTGAGCGGTGTCTGAATCTCAATTCACGATATCAAGTAGTGGGGAACTTATAATGATATAAGAGGCAGGCATTGCAGGCTCTGCAAGGCTATAAACTGGAATAAATCCAGAAACCTTATAGCAGCACACTCATGCAGACACAATGTGTAGACTGCTGTCATCACGCTTGAGACAAAACCGTAATTGCTATTGATGATGATTCTTATACCTGGTATAAGAGGGGATGAATGATGAGAGCAGCATGAAGCCATGAACATTGCCCATCAATATTAAAGACGGTTAGTTCGAGGATCAGTTCAGCACCCAGAATGGCTTTATAAGTTACTCAAACCAGTCTATAAAAACGGAAGAGCAGTCCTACTTGTCATCTGACATATTATCGATGACTCCCATATCGTGAAGAAAACGGCTAGGTCTAATGGCCGAATCTCATGCAGTAATTTACAGAACTCTACTGTACTAACCTCTTCGTTTACATCTCCATCCTGCTCATGAGTCCTTTGTAGCCTGATTAGGCTAGGAATAAACAAAATTCGAAGCAACATCAGATGTTGCCAAATGCAAGGGAAATGTGACACCTTGCTGCACCATCTCTCACGTTCCACAAGAATACGTCGATAGACACATGGCTCTATCAACAGAGAGCATGAGTGAATAAGATATGATGTTATCAATCTATGTGCTGACATCAGATAATAAACTGAAATCAAGGCAAAATCAGGATATGTTGCCTAATGCAAGGAAATTTGACACCTTGCTGCACCATCTCTCAGTCTACCAAGGACACATGATCCTATCGACAGCAGAGAGCATGTGCGATTAAAAATATGATTCATCCAGCTATGATCATGATCAGATAATAAACAGGCAAATCAGACTATGTTGCCAAATGACGCCTTGCTGCATCATCATTACGTGCACCAAGGACACATTGATAGAAACAATATTCTATCAACCGAAGGCATTCATGAGTGAATTAGAATGGATGGTATAAATCCATGTGCTGACACTATCAGAAAAGTAAATTGCAAGAAATAGGAGAACGTGCCGACTCATTTCGGCAGCATTTAATGGCCCTTTCTCTCATATTGTCCTCAATTAAAAAAGGACAAATTCAACTCCTTCTTCACGAAGGACATTGGATAGAAACATAATTCTATCAACAGAGAGCACTATTGAGTATGAATAGTGAATAACAAGGCATGTGCTGACACAATCAAATATAAAGTTGCCAATGTAATTGGATAACCTGTAACAATAATTCCAGCAGTATAGTATGCTTTTCGTCCGTTGCAAAGGGACATTCTAGGCTCGATCCACAAAGGTGTTTGATTGACACGCAATCCTCTCAACAGACAGGTTAAGCGGATAAATATGGTGGATACAATGCCTGAAATCATATACGCTCAGACAGGTAGACATAACAAAGACAACTTCATGTAAACGCAGATCAAGTATGCACCAGGGCAGGTGGCAGATTTATTGGCAGAAGTAAATAGAACAGCTAGAAAGCTTCACATTGATTCAGTACGTTTGGTTCTGACAGAAATCATGTGCATGAGCCTGTGAGGGCAGATAACCCTTGTTGTAAGGCGTATACCGCTACGATATTCGTGGTACAAAATCTCACGATTGTAACAGAAATAACCAGAGACATTTGAAAATGCAAACCGTTGATGACCAGTGGTTCAAGCTTATTATTGAGAGTATCTGCTTGTATTGCCTCACTGTATCGTGACCGGAACAGAATGGGTGCTAGATAGAGAAGCACCAAGACGTATAATATAGATGTACCTATGAATGCCTAGTGGATTTAAAGTTTTACATCAGCATACCTGACTGACCGCTTTGCATGCACCTCTGTACTTTGTGCAGTTTTCCAGGCTGGATGAATTCTAAGAAGGTAGAATTTTGTCTCGTGGATAACAAAGGCAGTGGCGGAAGACGCATCAATAGTAACTTGCAAGGTGTTGCAATGTTTTGCGCCTCGTCCCGCCTTTGAGTGCCAGGGGATTAATGCTCAATGGCATTTGTGTGAATTGTACTCGCAAAAATGCGAGCTTGGCACTCAAGGAGTTAAGTTAAAATTATGCTTGACATACGAAACCCATATAGAAAAGGCATTCATGATTGCAAGTACATGTAGAAGTCCCTAATTGACCGAACTGGTCTGGGACTCTGGACCTTCCTGTTTATGCCAGGTCATGCTGTTGGGAGCCCAGTGATTCTATACATGGGTGATAATATGCCTTACCAACTTAGCTTGTCTGTGGTGAACTTGGTAATAGCTCACCATCTGAATGAAACCCCACATATATGTCGCTCAGAAGATTAGTATCAATGCCTTACAGTTAGGTCAAAGCGGCATTATAAAAGGGGTACATCATCTGAAGAAGTCCAGGAAATAGCAACTGTTTGTGCCAAGAGGCACGTTGTACATACAGAAAATGTTACATTCAGATAATGTCTATGAGCTAATATTGCCATTTTCTGTAACCTGTGCTGTGGATGACGATGGAAGTTGAAGCCTCGGGTTCTGTTATAGAAACCCGATTCTACACAGTATGGGATTCGTTAATATTCAGTGTATCGGCACAGAGGGGTAATCCGTTCATGAAATTAAACTGGCCAGAATGAAAATAAGTAATATTTGTTTAATATTACAACTTTTCAGATTGAGATACGTGAATTAATAAATGGATATAAGTGACTAACATGAGGTTGCACAAGATAAACAATATTGTTTGTATCACCGGGAAATTGTGTATGCACGGATATATCCATAATGTGTCTCCACGAGATCGCGATGTGCACATCAGCGGCGTGGAGATGTGGACGGTCGAGACCGGTGTCCCACGACCAGGCTTAGAATTTGAGGAACTTAACAAGTCTAAGAGTAAATCTCTATGTGCATTGAGACAATATTGGTCTGTGCACACTTTTACAGTGAATGTTCACTTTAGCCAAGTTCGGGCTTTGATACTGTGATCCTAAAAGGACGCATCTATGTGGGTGACCATCGCTACATTTGTAGCCTTGCCCACAGAGGTTCTGTACGTGACAACAGGGCTTTAAAGTCTCATATAGTCCAATCGAGATGTAGTCTCGATCGGAGACTTACGTAATAAAATAGGAAGATTAAATGAGAACTTCAGTTTGAAATTTAATATTAATTTTATTAGTAAGACGTAGTGAGAGACTACATCCCTCCTCACCCACCCAAGTCTTACTAGCATCATACAAGAAGTTCTCATCTTTATCATTTTCCTATGTTTGGTCCTGTAGTCACGTACCAGCTTTGAATATTGACACATGCGCGCAAGCGGGATCTCATAATAGTCCAATCGAGATGTAGTCTCTCACTACGTCTTACTAATAAAATTAATATTAAATTTCAAACTGAAGTTCTCATTTAATCTTCCTATTATGCTGTCCTGAAAAGTTAGTAACAGAATATTATTCGGTTGCAGGTGGTGATGATGATGATGATGATTATGATAATAATTGTGAAAATGATGATGATGAAGAAGATAATGATTGTGGTGGTGATGGTGAAAAATTATGTTTATGATGATGATGTGAATGATAATGACTGCTGGGGGCAGGGGGTGGGGGGGTGTTTCACAAATATTTCAAGTTGAACTTTGGACCTAATCATTATGGCAAGCCATGTGTTGCCTTGGAATAAAACATATTCAAAAGCAAACAAACAAAATACATGTATTTGAAACTTGATAATGTCGATGATAATGATTATGCTGAGAGAATGACCATGAACTCTTATGATAATGTGTGTTGTGTATACTAATGACGGAGTAATATTAAGACCGAATTATAATGATGGTGATAAAAGCAATACAATTATGATGATGAGGAGTATAATTATATCGATGGTAATGATGATGATGAGGAGGAGGAGGAGAAGTGAGCCATGCGTAGGAGGCGAGGGGGGGGGGGGGGGGGGCTAGAAAGGCCATACCGGGGCCATACAGTGTCTCATATTCAGACAATAATAATCATTATGTGGGCATTGTCCTTTTATTGTCAAGCAAAACCGTCTCACATTCGGGCACATCGTGTGATTTTAGACTTAATTGAAAACCTGTCATTCTCGGGCATCAAACAGGTGATCAAGGACCTTGGTTGGTTCGATATTCGTGTAGGGTGAAAATTCGAAAATTAGGGCAGCCCCGCCCCCCCCCCCCCCCCAAAAAAAAAGAACATGCCGGGAACGTATCCCAACGGCAAACGCCGATGGGAGGAGGAGAAGTATGATAATGAATTTATGATTATGATATATTTTATATTTTGAAGACCCTCAGGGTAGACCAGGCTGGACAGATAGAAAGGAGAACATATTTATAAATGAAAAGTCCCTTATATCAAAAATTCACCATGCAGTGTGAAAGGAAAATGGAGACACAATCAACCCTGAGTGTAGACCAGGCTGGTAGAAAGGATAAACTATTTACAAATGAAAAGTCCCTTATATCCAGGGGCCGCGGAAAGGTTTTGAAATTGAAGGGGGAGGGGGGGGGGGGGGGGGGGGGGCTGACACAAAAATGTCTCCGTTTCAAATTGTTTTCCCTACCGCGTGCTAAAATGTTCGAGCCCGAGGGAATTGGTTGATAGTCCGGGGATGGGAGGGGGGGGGGGGGGGGGGGGGGTAGGCCTATCCGTCTTTAAAACATTTCCCTGCCTAGACCGCCTGCCATAATTTTCGAGACCGAGGAAATTGGTTGAAACTGTGTTCCCCTCACCCCCCCCCCCCCCCCTCCCCCGCTGTCTAAGCCCCTGGGGGGGGGGGGGGTGCAATTGAGGAGTTCAACAATTCCATCTCAAACCACAATGAGTATCATTTATCAAATAATTGCCATTTCATGCTGGGGGGCTGCAGGCCGCCCCCCCCCCCCCCCCCCCTCCCCCCCCCCCCCCGGTTCCGCGGCCCCTGATATCAAAACTTTACCATGCAGTGTGAAAGGAAATTACAGTCCGTCCAAAAAAACAAAAAAACAATCAAACTATTAAACAGAGTCAAAACAAAAACAGTTAATTATAGCGCCATCTGCCGGTCTCAGTTGGTTAGGTTGAAAATAGCATGCGTTGGAAAAACGTAAACACGGCAATTTTTCAAGCAAGCACATGTACGTGTTATAGGGCTAGGGTACGGTACCGGGCCCGGGTTTCACCGGTACCGGTACGGGTACGAAAAGTGTATTACATTGTCCCGCCAATTTAATATATTATTTGCTAGCTATGTCTGTGGATCAAAACTAAACTAAAGCATCAGAAGCGATTCCGACCTAAATGTACCCGAAAAGGTGACTAAAACAAGTGTCATCATTATAATTATATCATTGACTGATTCAGGACTCAACAGAATGGCAGTCAAACAAGTGCCAGTGGAAAAGAAGAGACCTGCGACATTAGAGGATCCATTCAAAGGAATGACCATCTCGTCGCACCAGCCTCTCGAAGAAACCCAGCGGCGATCGAGGTGCGCGAAGTGCGGCAGCTCCCGCAAGTATTTCTGCTACACGTGCTGCCTCCCCGTGTCAGAACTGCAGGGAAAGATTCCCAAAGTGAAGGTAGTTATAGCCGTAGATCGACAAACCTAGCGTTTTCATGGCCTCTTTTACAATGTCAGTCAAATGTAAAAGAGCCCATGAAAACGCTAGATTTGTCTATTTAAGTTAGTCCTTGTTTCGATCATTATCTCACTTTCTCAATGAATCTCAGTCAAGTCGGGTGACAGACTCAGTGAGTCAATGCCAATGGTCATGTATTTTCTTTTGGACTTGGAGTGGGTGGGGCAAATTTGTGGAATGTTTGGTTAAAGGGATAGTTGAGTTCTGGTAAGGAGAGTGCAGTTTTAGTGAAACTGAATTTTAGTAACCAAAACCTGCATCATTACATTACAAACGTAATAGTTATAACTAGAAAGGAACACACAATTACAAATGACGTAGTAAAAGATCATGTTATCATTCAAAAAGAGCCGTTAAAACGTAAGAGGGCGCTCTCTAAACACTCATCGGTTTCAACCATTTTGAATAAAATATTGTGCATGTGATGCTTTGTTGAAATAGTGATTAGATAGAGAAATAACCAACAACTATTTAAATTAAGGCTGAGTCGGTTTCGGTCGATCACACCGGTTACCGACCGTTTCAATCGGGACCCGGTTCGGTATATCGGGAAACAGTGCCCCGAAAAAAAAAAAAAAAAAAAAAAAAATGTTAAAAAAGAAATTAAGATTATCACAATAATGTAGCGGAATTCAAATAAAAACGGGGCAATTGATATCATTTACTTTAAAGAGTGGTTATTTTCGAGAAATTCTTGGTTCATTACTTCATTTGACAGTCAGAAATTGAACAGGAAGCGCAAAATTGCTAGTCATTTGAACGATATTGTCGGCGGATGTGCACACAATGTTAGTCCGATACTCCAGGGGAGTTGTCTGATGGATCTTTGTATGATCCAGCTGATGAGCCAGTGCATTCAAAAAGTGGCTCAAAATACGTTTTTTGGTCATTTGCACCATTTAAAAATGTTTTGATATTCTACTTACATGATTTCATGGCGTTTGACAGCCGAACAGAAACAAAAATGAGCCCCAAAACAATGAAAACAACTACTCAAAACATCGATAAAAAACGACTACATCGCTCCCATTCGCTCGTATACCCTGTGTGCAAGTTACGGGACTATGTTCCAGTCCGCCCTCTATCGGCAAGATCCATCCGCCAGGAATTGGGGAAGTCCCCCGGCGGATGGATCTTGCGCAAGAAAAGAGACCCCGTAACTTGCACACAGGGTATACGAGCGAATTGGAGTGATGTAGTCGTTTTTTATCGATGTTTTGAGTAGTTGTTTTCATTGTTTCGGGGCTCTTTTTTTTCTGTTCGGCTGTCAAACGCCATTCGAAATCATGTAAGTAGAATATCAAAATGGTGTTGATTGCGAAAAGGCTAATTTATAGCCACTTTTTAAGGGCATGCAGTGGCTCACTGTCACAAGCGATCGTACATGTGATGTTTCCCCCCGCCCGACTAGCGGGCTAAGTTTCTGTGAACCGTGTTTTGCGATGGGCAATGGTGAACAAACGATCGATTTCTAGGTCCAATTTACTTCGAAAAAAAGTACTTTTCATTCGAAACTGAGTTAATTCTGGATAGTCTGTAACTATTTTCCCGTAAAGATTGATATGTAAATCCATAAAAGCCTCGGTATTTATAATGTTATTTGCATATAAAAAGAGCAATATAAGCCCCATACAGTGCATTTTTGCCGATGCGTGCACGATTGCGTGATTTTACCGGTCGAGTTTCGAGGGTAAAAATTTATCGGGATACCGGTTCCCGACCGGTAAAAGTTTATCGGGACCCGGTTCCGACAATTACCGACATGACTCAGCCTTAATTTAAATATCTATTTTGTAACTTTTTTGAAAAGAGGAAGCATTTTTTTGAATTTTTAACGGCTGGTTCAAAATTCTCTAATAAACCCGGGGCCCGGGTTTATTACAAATTGTTATATTTATGGATATTTCAGCCGTTTCTGAACCGATTTTGATCAAACAAAGATGATTTTATTGTTTAAATATTATTCTCTTTCAAATTTTACACTCAGTTTTTCATTACCTCACAAACCAATTAAGTAGTCTAGCGCCCTCTCTACCAAAACTCAACTTTCCCTTTAATATTGTTGAAAGCTGAATTCAGTCTTAAATTCTGATCTAAGTTAATTAGTTTAATGTAGGAATTAGCTAAATAAGCAAAATGATAAGTGAAGAAAATGTTTACACGTTTTCTTATCTGAAAGTGAAATGTGCTCAAGTGAGTCAATTAATTTAAGGCATACATCATCATGCGTGATCAAACAAAAGAATGGATGCTCCCAGAAGAGTGAATGCCAATTAATGAAATTGCTTCATGCTAAAAATGTTAAGGTTTAGTCAATTAATCTGATGTAAAATTAGCTAAAATAATGAGTAAAAGAAAATGTACTTTTGTGTAAGTGTTGAATTGAGCTACATCATGACTCATGTGGTTATGTACTCTGACTGAGTACTCTGCTAGATACTTCTGCCATAAGTCACTGTTAACATGCCCAATCCAAGGAAGTTACCATGGTTACCATAGCAGCACTGGAGATTGATGTCATCAAAATCAAGCATGTCAACGAGATATAGAGTTGGATGGGAAGAGTAGGGCTAATGTAATTATTTATAGGCAGCTGTCTTGGCTACAAATGATGTCAATTTGACCGTGGTTTTTTTGTTGAAATTTTGAGTTTTTCAAGGGTCACTAGAACTTGCCTATTGGCCGGGGCAAGTAAAAATTGATGTCGGGAAGTGACATTTTATAAATGGCCAAGTTTGGTTAAATAATTGGTCAACTAACTACAAGAGAATAACATAATTCTTTGGCCTGGTAAAAATCTTGTCTAGAACTAGAAGTAGCAGGCAATCAAACTTTCTGTTTCAGCAATTTGATTTTGACAAGTACATGATTTTACTTGCTTAATTGGCCAGTAAGCTATTTAGGGAAAAAGTAAGTCTTGCATTCAGGACAAAAGTTGATGATTGTTTATATTCCTAATTACATTTTCTAATTCTAGTTACCATTGTACATCAATGTAATCAAGCATGCCAGAGAGTTGGATGGGAAGAGCACCGCCATACATGAACATGCAACCACCTTGGCTGCGGGTGATGTCACAAGCTCACAACTATCGATGTAACACTTTGCAACAGGGCATACATAACCCAATTGCGCTTTACTAGTTCTACTCCTACTTCTACTTTGGTACTCGACAGGATCCATCACTCAGTCAGGATGTAGAGTCGAGGGGGCCCATGACACTCCTGCTTGACACTTTATCTTTCTCTTTTTATGAACTTTTCTTGTTACAGGATCAACAGGACTGAGGAGTGAGGCAAGGAGTAACATAAATTATTAATAATATTTCTCTCTAATCTAATTGTTCAGCTACCACTGAAGATTGATGTGATCAAGCATGCCAGAGAGTTGGATGGGAAGAGCACTGCCCTACATGCAGCGGTCTTGGCTCCGTCGATGTGACCGACACTTTGCATCAAGGCATAACCCAACTAAGTTAGAACTAAGTACTTCCTGTCTTTCTTTTTATGAAATGTTCTCGCTACAGGTTTGGGGTTGATAAATTAACTAAATTGAATGGTTTCATACTTAATTATTTTTCATTTCCAGTTGCCACTAAAGATTGATGTGATCAAGCATGCCAGAGAGTTGGATGGGAAGAGCACCGCCATACACGCAGCCGTCTTGGCTCCGGATGATGTCACCATCTACACCTATCCCTGTATCCCGGACTATGATGACCCCAGAGAGGAGGTTAGTTTCAAACACTCTCTTAATGACCCCCCCCCCCCCCCCCCCCCCCCCCAACAAAAAACAAAAAATAAAAATAAATAAATAACAAAGTAAATAAAAATACAACAAATAAAATAAAATAAAATAAATACAATTAATAAATAATTATAACAGGAACTAATAATTAATAGTAAAAAAAAAAAGCTGATAAATTAATTACCGGTAATTAAAAAGATAAAGAGAAAACTACGATAAATTTGAAAACAAATAAAAAATATAAATAAAAACATGTAAAAAATCTAGAATAATCATTCTTTAATCTGAGTGAAGGTTAGGTTTCCAAAGCTTGCTTTTTTACCCTAGCTGTGAAAAGAAAAAAAGACCTGTGACAATTAGATTTGAAATATAAATTTATATCTTGAAATGCGTGGGCCAATCTTTTTGTAAACTGCTATTTATAAACAGGTGGTGCTGGTGTACCCTGGAAAGGATGCAGTCACTATGGATGAGCTGATTTGGGGCGCTACCTCCCAGTCAGGAAAAGCAAGTGCTGGAAAGGTTGGTAAATTGTGTACAGATATTTTTCCAGGCCGTGAAAGCCATGGGAAATTGAAAAAATGGTCCCATGAGTCATAGAAAGTCATGGAATTTCATTTTATCTGCATTTCCTTGGCACTAAAATACAAATCAATATTTTGGAACTGTTTTTGGTAAAACAAATACTGAAAGAAGTCAAAGAACACTGTTAGCATACCACATGTGGTGAAAAGTCGCGGAATTCTTGCTGTGAAAATAATGGAATTTGACCTGAAAATAAGTGTATGAAGTTATGAACACTGACTGAGGCGTGATGTTGCCAAAGCGATGCTGGAAGATCCCCTTTTCAAAGCAGTGAAATAAACCCATGGGGCTCAGGGCAATTGAGCCCCAGAAATGCCAAAACTACTTGAATAGATGGATTTTTATTTTATTACTTAAATAACAGATTTATGATGAAACTTACTTGTTTACCCCATTGTGTATGTGTGACTAGTTCTTTTATTGCATTTGTGAATCACTCGCATAATTTGTTGCTATGTGGGGGAGGTCAACAAAAGTGACACAAATATTCTTTGTAAGTTTGTAGATGAAACCAGGGTTGCAGAAAGAGATGCATGTTTGTAAGGCAGAAAATTTGCGCATTTGAACCAATCAGATTTGCTCAGTTAGTCACATGATTTGACTTGCAATTTATTGAAACTTTGCCCTGGATTGCGTTGCTATGTGGGGGAAGTCGACAAAAGTGACACAAATATTCTTTGTAAGTTTGTAGATAAAACCAGGGCCCCAGTGCAGAAAGAGAAAATTTGCGCATTTCAATCAATCAGATTTGCTCATTTCTAAAAGTCACATGATTTGACCTGCAATTTATTGAAATTTTGCCATCGATTGCTGATCTCTTTTGTTTAAATTAATGCTATGCTAATTTGTTTACATATCAGGGGGAAAAATACACGGGGGGCCCGGGGCGAATTCGCCCCCGTACGTAATGCCAAAAAGAGCCCCTGAAAGTCGTAAAAGAGCCCCCGAAAATTTGCATTGAGTTCAATGCAAAACAAATTAAAGAGCTTTATTTTCATGCAAGCCAGCTTGAAAAGTAGCCCCTGAAAAATAGATGTTAGTAAATTTTTCCTTGTTGCATATCATTTTTGACATTGTAGGATGAAGGAGTGGAAGGTGGGGGCAAGCAAGGCAGCCAGCTGCCCTTTCAGCAGGGTCGTCTTCATCGACTGCACCTGGAACCAAACCAACCAGATATACAAGGATGAGCAGCTAAGAGGTAAACTTTAAAGTGCCTTGACCAGTCTCTGTTTTAGAGAGAGTTTTTTTTCCCCATTCCCTTCATAATGATGCCAGAGTTCCGGCTATAGCCAGAATTCTGGCTTTTTCGTTTTTGTTTTAACCAAAGTTCCGGCTGGGGGGGGGGGGGGGGGGGGAAACAATTTTTTTAAATTTTTTTAAAAATAAATAAATAGGGGAAATTATCCCCAAAATAGGCTCAGATTGCACCAGAGAGCATCTGGAACCCCAGAGCTTCCAGGGCCCTTAAGCGGGCCCTGGAACCCGGCTAAAGGGACTTCGCGCTCATTAATTTGAGTCTCCACAAATTTTCAGGTCCTGGAGCCATTTGCCACTGGCATCCCTGCATAACACACAATGTTCCTGCAGGCAAGGGGTTAAGAGTACCTTGTTGATATACAGTACATGCTGCCCTCTTGTTTGTTAACATACCTAGAACAGGGCTCGATGCTAGTATGCACTTGGCCGATTGCCTGGGCAAGTAAACATTGATGTCGGCCAAGTAAAATGTCTTAGATGGTCTAGTTTGATTGTTGATTGGGCTACTAACATTTCTGTTCAGCTATGTGTAATTCCTAAAATATAACTCTCATCTAGAAATGAGCGAGAAATTTGACAAGCAGATTGAGCTACCTAGCACTATTAATTTTTCTTGTGTTTTTCACATTGGTTCCTCCAGGCAGGTACATTTTTGTTCGGGCTAAAACAAAATTTGTTGTTCATGCTTTGACATTTCTTGTTCCAGATTTGTCCTTAGAGGGACAGTCCCTCTTTTACAAAACGTCTGAACAGTTTCCAGTTGACGGATGGGGATGAATGTAACACACACAAAAAAAAATCAGATCAAACAGCCCTGTAATTTGGATTCTACGAATAAAAACGAATACACGTAAATGCACAATTAACCGTTGGTTGTCGTTTTATTAGTTTTAGGTCTATAACCCCGCGAAAAGGAGATTTCAAGCCCTAATTTTTTCAGGCATGCTGTTAAATGACATTTTCTTTCATATAAGACAATAACCTCGCAACTTTTGAAATTTGACTTGTAAAAGAGGGAATGTCCCTTTAAACCATTGTAGAAAACGGGTGTTTCTGGCGCGGCCAGGAAAGCCCAACTCGTACCTAGCAACCATTGAGGCCATTTACTATTCCTTTCAGAACTATCACTCACAGTATACTCCTTTTTTAATGTGAACATTATTTTAGTGAGGGCATTCAAAATGTTTTCATCTTTCTTGCTCCAGATTTGCCCTGCATCATTGTGGAGAACCGGAATACATGTTTCTGGCGCGGTCAGAACAAAAAGCCCGACTCGTACCTAGCAACCATCGAGGCCATCTACTATTTCATGGAGGACTACCGAAGGCTGTTCCAAACCGACAAGGAGGCAGAGTCGGGTTGCTATGACAACCTGCTGTATTTCTACAGCTTCATGTATGGCTTGGTTCACCCCGGTGGAGGAGGAGGGGCGGCAGTGGGCGACGATGACAGCCACAGCAAGAAGACCAGCGTTGAGAATGGTTGAACGAAAGTGATGTAATTAGATAATGAGTAAAAATCGTATATATCAGATTGATGAGTGTTTGTATGTCAGTCAGACCTCTTAGTCTAGATAAAGGCCACCCAAGAGAGAATAGAAATTATGGCCTTTATCAGCAGGTGGTCTCTAAAAGTCAGGTTCGTATACATGTTAACTGCATTCAAAGGAGACAAGAGGTCTGTAAAGACAGGTTCATATACAGTACATGTTAACTGCAACTGAGTTAGGTGGTCGCTAAAGCAGGTTTGATGGCCCGGATTCACAAAGGAGGTTTGTGCAAACCATGGTTTAAACCATGGTCTACATCTATGAGTGCTGCTCGTATACAAGTAAAACAATTTCTATTTTCTAATTATATGACTGTTAGAGCTTGCTAATCAGCAAAAAAAAATTGTTTTTGGTGCATTCAGTAAATGTGTTCCATCAACATTGTTAACAATTAAGGAGTTTACATTCTTTCTCCATCAGTTTACAAATGGCACTCCATATATAGATCTATGTAAACCATGGTTTGTACAAACCTCCTTGGTGAATTCCACCCAATGGCCCGTATTCACAAAGGAGGTTTGTACAGTCCATGGTCTAAACCCCGGTTTACATCTATGGAATGCCAATTGTAAACTAATGGAGAGAGAATGTGTACCATCAACATTGTTAACAAGTAAGGAATTTACATTCTCTCTCCATCAGTTTACAATTGGCATTCCATAGATGTAAACCGCGGTTTGAACCTGGGTTTGTACAAACCTCCTTTGTGAATACGGGCCATTATGTCTGGCTCTAGCAGTGGGCAATTACGCCATGAATCAAATTCATGGCTAGCTATGAGCAAGAAGATCGGGGTTGAGAATGATTGAAGGAAAGTGGTCCAATTAGTAACAGACAGTCAAACCTGTGTATAGTGATGGCCTTGGGGAAACAACCAGTTGTGGCAACCATGCAGAAAGGTCCCATAACATTGCACAGTCAAAACTATGTCTTATAATGACCTGCTAAGGGAAACAAAATTGACCACTGTAGCCAGGTGACCCCTATAGTCAAGTCCCATAACATTGCACACTATTCAAAGCTATGTATAATGACCTGCTAAGGGGCCTTGCAAAGTTTTAAAAATTCCAAACATCCAAATAGAATTTGGATAGAGCTCACCCCACCCATCCACATTGTTTTTTGTTTTGTTTTTAAATCCATCTCTGATCTCCATCTCCGATCTCCATCTCCGTTTTCCAATTTTGTTTAAAATTTTTTTTTTATAATCCAAAATGGCCCTGGACCCACCCACCTACTTCCAAATCTTATTGGGATGTTTGGAATTTTTTTTAAATTTTACAAGGCCCATAAGAGAAAAAAATTGACCAATGTAGCCAAGTGACCCTTATAGACAGGTCCCATAACATAGCATAGTCAAATGTATGTATAATGACCTGCCAAGGAAAACAAAATTGGCCACTGTAGCAAAGTGACCTCTTTAGCAGAGCTGCCAAGTAGTACGGATTTTCCGTATTTAGTATGATTTGTTGATGTAAATACGGAAGTACGATTTGTAAGAAATAAATAAGGGAAAACAAAACAAAACAGGTGGCCTCTAAAACAGGTTTGACTGTACTAGTTTTCCGGGAAAAGCCTGAAATTCATGAATGTTCATTCGTACAAATTTCAGGGCTTGATACAAGTACTTGCCCTATGGTCCGCGGCCAATGAAAATTGATTTTGGGGCAGAATGGAAACAATATTTGTTGATGTCAAGCCTCTTCTGTAATTGCAGATTTTTTCAGTGAAGTGTGCAATATCGTTAATAACATTGTCCAAATCCAAATCCTCAAAATCCAATTGAAATTCTAGCGGTTCCCTAATACCTTAAATCTTTTTAACAAAAAAAGCATTAGGACAGGTTTCGGTTTTTCAAATGATATTTTACAAAAACCCTCGTATAACATGGTAACCTTGCTGGTCCAAGCTCATATATATATTTTATTTATTTTTTTATTTTTTTACCCGAAATAAGGTAATCGTCATGGACTCTATGTCCTCCTTCTAACAACTGTACATCCTTCATTAGCAATGGTCAATAACCAAAGTGTTTTTGTACACTGCTACTCGCCATCGATTCGGCACTCTAACGATGACCTGGGCTGCGCTTGCAATTTATTAAAAAGACGACTGAAAGTTATCCATTTTGTTGACTTTTTTTTGCTGGTCTGCTCCATGGCTAGCAGAAACGGCTATATATTGCCAACGCTTCTTTTTTGGAACCACTTGCGTCTTTCTTTCAACTCTTCTTCTACCAACCGCCCAGGGGTGAGAGGCGTGCACCAGCAAATACAACTCCATTCATGAATAGTAATAACTCGCCAGGAAAATTCTGATGGAAGTTTTTAGCAGCAGTGCAGTACGAGGAATTTCCATTTGACTATGCCGACAAAGATCCCCACCTATAGAGTAGACAAGTCGACGCGTCCTCTCACATGTTTCCACCTTGGGGCCACATCCAGAAAACAGCAAATAGAAACCCTGGACTACATGAGGCAATTCCTTGCTGGCTCTCTTGTCCGACTCATAAGCTGTGGCTGAACAGGGCAAGGTATTAAAGCTGATTCCTTAAAAGCCTTTAGATAGTATCACCAGGCACAATTACAAAGCTGTGTCTTTCGGCTGGTCACCTGTACCTAATCAAAGTACCTAGTTCTCATCAGCTAGTGAATCATATTTCTATTATATATAGATTTAATCACGGTTTGGTTCTCCTAGTGCTTGCATCTTTCTTCTTGTTCACGACTCCTTATACAGGGTGGCCCAGAAAGGATGCAACACCTACGATCGTTAATTTCATCAACACCATCGACCAAATGTCATTCGACCAAACTGCCGTAGAATTAGCTGTACATAAGAATGGCTCACATTGTCTTCCTTACAAAGGGAGAGCAGTCATGCGGTTCTTCTGTACAGCTAATTCTATGGCAGGCCGTGGGGCGAGAACGTCTCGGTGTTCAGAGGATCGCTGGAGACGAAAAAGTAGCAAATTTAGGAAACGACATTGCCTCAGAAATATGGCGCTAGGATCCAAATGCCTTACCCAAAATCAATGCTCATGGTATCATTTTGTTGGAAAAAGAATGTTCTACCCAATCAAACAAAAGACAATGACATTTGGTCGATGGTGTTGATGAAATTAACGATCGTACGTGTTGCATCCTTTCTGGGCCACCCTGTATAGCTTACAGATCCCTCCCCATTTCTCAACCACTTCAGTTCAATCCAATGCAATTCCTTATTTCAACCAAATATAATATCAACATACGTCAAATAGAAACAATTTTATGAATGGTTCCGGTATACTAGAGTGTACAAGAATCGTAAGCTCCAATTACTTGGAGAGGTTCTGTGAGAGTGCGTTACCCGTGTGTGGCCGTAAGCCGAGTCTAGCAGAATTGAGAATTACAAGGTATATATCCACTTAATGCGGACTTCTATGAGCAAAGCGTGCGTGCGCGTGTAGTGTAAAATTATATCCTTTATCAACAAAGTAAATATAACTTCCAGACTATTCTTATTCTGTGCAACTTGTATTAATCTTACCCATCTAATATAAAGTATTTTAATGATACTTGTCATTGAAATCATGTACCGACTCATGCCTCTTCAGTTTCTTGCCAATGTTGCCATGTACGCTATCTGCAGACATGAATGTATGTCCAGACTCAAGGTACTTGATTGTAATTGTTTGCAAAGCTACTTCAGGCTCATTTACAATTCGTGGTACAGTCCACTTGCAACGCAGGAAATAGCGCTTCGGATTATCGTACTGTTATGCACGGTTTTCGCCCGGTGCGCGGTTTATAGCGATGTTTTGCGTGCTTATGAATAATTCATGAGCATTTGCACTCTGCTATTCGACGCGGTATTAATGTTGTATGGTATACTCAAATATATTCAACCTACACATCATATTAAAGAGGAGAAAATTACCTTTCACTTAAGCTAAAAATTAAATTAGATTTCAAATCTTTAAAATATGTTATTTGGGTACGAATTAGAAAAAAGGTTTTTAGAAAAGGTAACAAAAAAAAAGACTTTTGAAATCCCCCAAACACCACCGTAATATCGGCGACTCTCATTTTTTTTTGTGGTAAGAGTATCTTTGTTTAATTTTCTGCCGACTGATATCTTTTGCTCCGCATTTTGTTGCTTGCACGGGTCAGGAACACGATTTTAATATGGTGTTGTTATTTTATCGAAATGAATATGTTCGGCCATTTTCTCCCCGAAGCCAATCAGGCCGTTGAGCTCTATGATTGGCTAACCTGCGTACGGTCGGGGTCATCGAACTTAAATGACTTGCTTCGCCAGAAACAAAAAAGTAAATTTATGAAAATTATCCTTATAAAGGATAAAATAAGCATAAACATGCTTATTTTATGATTTCTACTGTGATATCATTTTAGTCTTATTCCACTCAGTTAACTGAAGTCATGATTATTAAGAAGTCATATTAATGGCGTAGGTGTAATCATGCCCCACATATAGACATATGTGTTGGCTGCTAGCACTGGTCTTTCTCATACAAACAGTTTGTGATATTTATTGTAATTATGGGGGAGGCCCGGGGGAGGCACAATACGTGCACCTTGTGTGGACACACAAGTTGGAAATAATTTGATTGAATTGAAACATTTGTATAGTAATTCCAAATCAGAATATTCTGACCACGACAGTAACATTCTTTGTTTTTACGCGGTTCGAGTACAAAAATATTTTGTTTCGTGTTCAAACTGAACCCTTTCATTTTCAGTTGGTGAAAAAGTTACATTTTACTGTTCACACTAATTTTCCCATTCACTGTTTCTGATCAACAGTTTTTTAGCTATGGGCGTTGTGACTTCTGTATTAGCTAGCTATTCAAGTCAACACCAGCGTGCAAACATGTATTTTTACTTTTTGTTTGCGCAAACTTAGATGTTGCATTAAGAGTTGTGATCATTTGCATTTAATCGCAAGTCAGGAAACGTGCCAAAATGCACTCTTCTGATTGGCTTAGGTTAGCATGTTTCCACAACTCTTTACATTTATTCCCTGACCCTTTTAACAAACAAGTATATGGCATTTCCCCTGAACATTTTCAATATCATGCAGTCTTGGCCGTCTTAGCTTCTCCCACTTTCTCTGCCCCTTCACGCTCTCTCCACACACCTCTCAACACAGCTTAATCACACGTACAAAATTTACAATAAAAGAAATATGGCTGCAAATGAAGAAAATATTTCAGGAAGTTGATTCTTTTAATAAAGAATAAATACTTTTTTTTAAACACATGTTCAATATTCTACAACATTTATGTTGGTTCTCACACACAAGCCTCAACAGTATCATCTCTACATAATGATCTCAACATAGAATGTATACAAATAAACCGTTAACATACAGTTTATATCTCTTGAACAAATATATTGGCAAGTCTAGTTTCACACCTGTAATGCTTTTAGGCACAATACTATATAACAGTACTGCTATATAATGACTTTCTGGTTGGTTAGATCAAAGTACATGAAAAACTTCCTCAATACAAATATAAAAAAATTCATGAATGAATCATGAATGATGAAATAGTTATTTGTACTTACTTTGTACCATACAAATATTCTGTTCCTTCCCAAACAAACAATCTATAAACATGCCTTTTCATTTCGCTGGCATGTATCCATGTACATAACAAATTCACATAAATATTCTGAACATAAGTATGAAGTCTGATCCATACAGAAAGAGTCATGTTGATACACAAATACTATATACAATGAGCTGCACATGAAAAGAAGTCCTGACTTTTACAAAAATGTCAATCCACTTATTTGGCTTAATACTATCTGGTAAGGCGTATCTGGCAAGTTAAATAATTTGGCACCATACAGGCAAGTTACTACAACATATAAAATGCATCAATATTCCCTGAAATGGAATTCAATGGCCAACAGTCAAATATAAAATGTAAAGATACCAATTAAGGATAGCACTTAAAACCAACTGAGTTTATGAATTTAAGTATCACTCTTTACAGGCAGTCATCAAGTTATATAGTCAATGCCCGTGCATAGGTTATTGAATACATGTACAGTAGTACATCATCATAGACATTTTCATACTGTACAAAACAAAAACATCAAATGTCTATTTCACCAGGATCGTCCGATTCTGATTCTGAGTAAAACACTTCTGTAATCTCATTCACATCATCCTCAAAAGAAGTTGTGGTTAAGTAATGAATGTCTTCTTCATTTTCTTTATAACCATCATTATTATCGTCAACATTGTCATCATCATCAGTATCATCATCATCATCATCATCATCATCATCATCATCATCATCATCATCATCATCATCAGTATCATCTTCATCTACAGAACTTGTATTATTAACTTTTTGGACATTTGGGATGTTTTCACAACCTGTGCATTTACATCCAGGGCCACAGAACTTATTGAGCTTTTTACATTTACATTGCCTATTTACACATTTGCTTTTTGAACATGAGCAGCCGCGTGTAAGGTATATAACATTTTCTTTAATTTTCTCAATATTCTCACTCGAATCCCATTCCACATCAACTATCATCTTTCCATCATGCTGCGTAACCTTAAAACCATACTTTGTGATGTCAGGGTACATAAATTTATTGAGCATTACATTTCCCCAGACGGTACTGACCCAACAAGTACGCAACCAGTGTAGATGAAGGGCTTCATCTGAGGGCATAAGCTCATCTTCGTACACCCCTTTCCAAGAAGCTTTACGCACAATTTCAACAGCTTTTGAATGATGCTCTTCCACTGTATCTGCTTGGACACTATTAAACAGTTCCATAGGAGAGCTAAAATTATGTAGGCATGATCTATTGGCATTAAAATATACACATAATATCAATCTATAGAAAGCCAACAAACCCAAATTGGAGTTGACATTTAGATCTGTTTGAGAGAGGAGACCAGGAGATGCAGAAGTGAGATTTCCAGATATAAAAGCTGCATACTGGAAAAACACTTTAAAAAATATACCTTTCCCAAGGCGTGAGAAAAAAGACACAAAATCACACCCACTACATATATACAAAACCTGAAGACATTTTGTTACATTTATGTCTTTGCAAATTAAATGGGATAGATCGGAGTCTTTCAAACATGCCGATTGTAATGAACAGAGATGAATGTATTTTTCATCCCCAGGCTTAGAACGAAATTGGACTATAACTTCTTTTTCATGAAAATTGAGTGGAAGCCCTATTAATCCAATATCTCGATCAATAGAATAGATGTGAATATTTCTACATGAACTATCAAACACATGTAACCAAATCTGTGTGTCAGATTCCTCGTGATTATGACACATGTCGTGTCTATCTGTACCATGTTCAGTAACAATTGCACCACTCCATTCAGGGAGTTCCTTTTCCCCTACATGAAAGCCTCCAGATGTAATAAATATTTGACTTGTATTTTGAAACCCTGATTGCGCATTTTCTATGAATTTTTTTGACAAGTAGCGACAAAGTGCATGTTTATTTTTACGGATTTTCAAAAAGTTCATCCAATTATTTGGCAATGCTGCATTGTCACTAATGCTCTCAAAAATGTTATCTGAATTACTACTCTCTCCAATGTCATCTCGTCTACTTCTTTCTATACCTTTGGGAGATACACCTTGGGTTCCACACTGGTCAAATAAAATTCTAACCTCTTTATAACCTTTACGATAGTAGAAATGAATCCATCTTTTTATCAAAAATTGTGCATATTCTTCAAATAATTTCATTTGCCTTAATGGTGACGAATATATAATATTCATACCCTCTATAATAATGCAAACATCAGCATTGTCAAAAGATATCGCATCACTAACTATTTTGAAGTCTGAAGTAAAGCGTTTATCAAAAAGGTCATATACAACAGATTTGGCACCTTTGTTAGGAAGCCCACTAGGTGAGCATATTGCTCTAGGAGCTTCAATGAACTGATTCAGACTAGACACTGGAGTCTGTTGCTCTACTGAAGCAGCCAATGTTTGTTTGTAACACACATCCTTGTTAATAAGCATTTCATGGGCTTCATCAGCAGCTACCTTAGAAAAGTTTGCACCTGAAATGCTACACACAAATGCACCACTTCTAAAATGATCGAGTATGTATTCTGGCAGTGTATGAAGCATGCGTAAATGACATGGAATGAGATAAGAATAATTTTGCCTATCAAAGGCATAAAACAAAGGTGTCATTGACTTCAATGCAGCAGTTCGTAGGCCCCAATTCCCCGATCTTATGGCAATCCATAGATGTAGATAGCACAAACAATCCTTAAACAAAAACTGTGTCCAAAATTTGAAAGTTTGACATTTGTGAGACATGCTCTCACAAAAATCATAAAATTTGCTCTGAATTTGTTGGAAATATTGGACTCGAAATTGTTCTTGAAGTAGCAAAAATTCTGAAAGGCCTTTGAAATCGCCTTCTTCATGATCCAAAACTGAAACAAGTTCTCCGACCTTCTGCAAGAAATGTTCTTTGCTAAACTGAGATGAATCTGAATTTTGGTTTAAAAAACATTGAAGCAGGAACATAAATATAGCTTCATATACCTGTATAAGGAATCTATGGGTCCTCTTAAAATTAGTACAGTTACCAAGACTATTCAGGGTCATCTGTTTATGTGTTAATTTTGCAATGTCTTTTAACCCTGAATCCCAAAATATTTTCATTAGCACTTCTTGAAAATTTTTCAAAATATGCCAATCTCCCAGAAATGGGATGACCCAATCAAGTGATTCTCCATATTCTGCCTTCAAATTTAATAATAATCGAACAGTCGCTCCATCACCAGCTATTACTAAATGATTAACAGTTTTATTAACTCCAAATGCATCATATAGGAGGCCAAGAGAACGTTTCAAAGTAGCTGGACAATCTGCCTTCTCATTGAGCACATACATGTAAGAAACTTGGGATTTTTCAACAAATTTGTCATTCTCTAAAGCAAGCTTACATTTAAGACCAGGAATAACAGTTGGAATATCGTTATAAACATAGTAAAAACGCTCCATAGTGTACAGCATAATCTCATTACTTATACGTTTCTCAGTACATGTTTCTATGTCAGACAGTTCAAAACTTGCAGCATTGAGTTGAGATCTTATTGAAGTTTTGAATGATGGTGGATTAAAAGATGATGGGCCTGGAATATCAAGAAAATCAAGCTTTGCCTTTCTCTGCCGGACAGAAGGCTTTTTCACCTTAACATCTTCATTTGCAACAGATTCTGTTGATTCACTGTAGCAACTCACAGGAATATCTGCACTTGAGTCAGTTTGCATCGTTTTAAGTAGTTCATAGTCATGTAAATGTTCACTGAAAGGTTTTGGCTGCTGGGCCATTATTGATGTTCCGTGCCAACTTCTTGTTTTATCAACTTGAACGGCTGCAAAAGGGGTCAACACATCAATGTTGTCAATTGACACAATGGTAAAAGCAGATGGCTGTAACTCTGAAAGAGGACCAGCCTCATCACGCTTGTCATGTATGAACTGTAAAAAACGATCCAAAGTGCTCACAGAGCATGAAAACCCTATGTTGTTAAGTACCTTCAAAAGTTTAGTGGAATGTGACAATTTCTTCACAATATTGGCCATAATAATATGGAAAGGATATGAATTATCATCATTCATTATAAACTGAAGTACAAAAACTGCTGCAATTCTTCTCTGTTTCCTTTTACTTCCAGCTTTTGTATCATCTGATACAAATTTAATCTGCTCTTCAGTTACCTTTATATCTGACTGCTTGAAGAAAGACAATTCTTCAATTGTGGCTGTTAGTACACATACAGCGTTCCATATGTATGGATCAAATATTGAACATGCATTGTTCAAATCAAAATCTATAACAGATTTTGGATTTTCTACATATTGTTCAGTAATGTTTTTTCCTTGCTTACGCAATGCTTCATTGCATTCAACAATCACCTTTCTGAAAGACAAGTTACTTTCAATGGTACGGGAATCAAACTGTTTACTACACATTGGAGAAGAAATAACACTTTCTTTATTTCTACTTTTCCCAAGTTTCTCTGTACGTAGTTCATAATGAACATTATGCCATGCATTGATAACATAGTAAAGGGACAACTCGGCACTATCGAAAAATGAACCCTTTTTGCGGGCACCTGTGTGGACAATCAAAAGGCTTCCAAACTGATGGAGAATTTTCCCCTTTAAACATACTGTACTCTTTTGTAACCTACATTGCTGACTTTCATCAATGCATGTTGCTACTACTTGAGATAAAAAGTATTCATATATGGTCAAAAAAAGAAAGGCTCCACTTTCTTGACAAACCTGACATACACGAAGAAACACCATACTTAGAATATTACTCAGCATTTGTTCATCTGTGCCATCTTTAATGTTTGTAATATCACTCAGAAACATTTGTTCTAATCCACTAAATGATGTTGGTTTTGAGTTAAGAGAATGCCTTCTTGCATAACTATAACAAGCTTGGCATAATAACCCAGCGCTGCTTGTAACTGCAAACTTCTCATTTATGTTGAGTAATTCTATTATGTCACTATCAGACAAGGCCGAACATGAATACCTCTTTCCATCTGAATTAATTAAACCTTCACAAACGACACATTTGATAGAATTTTGGGCCTCCTCATATCGTGATAAATCACGGCGATGTCTCACACACAATGGCACGGTTAACGGGATAGATAAAGAATTTAAAGAAAAGGCACTATTAAATGATTCCAAAGAACATTGGCAATCTCTATCGGACAGATCTGCACATAACATATAATGTGTGAGGAAGCAATCACTTCTTATTTTTTTCCTGGTCTTTTCTGGTGTGTAAGTAGCACACTTTAACTTCTTCATGTATTTTTGCCTGCAAGCAGCACATATACAATCCGTTACTTTGATGTGGTCAAATTTTGTCTGTATTAATTTATGCAATGGCTCTGATTTTAAAGTACAAAGATGGAAGTATTTAACAGATTTCCTGTCGCACAGTTTGCAAGGACCACACTGGTCTTGCTTGCAAGGTAGCACCTTTTTCACCCCAACGGCATCTGGCTAGAAGAAGCACAACTCTGAGCTGGACTGCTGCTGCAAGGAGGGGGATCGGGAGGACGGCCAGTTGGTTGTAGAGTCGGCTCGCAGCAAGGAGGAGGATCTGGAGAACGGCATGTTGGTTCAAGAGTCGGCTCACAGCAAGGAGGAGGATCTGGAGGACGGCCGGTTGGTTGTAGAGACACAGACACGGACTGGTGACCTTGATGCACACTCTCTGTCATGGCCTGAAAGATAGAGGGGGAAAATCCGAAGCTAACATTATAAAATTCAAGAGATAAATAAGCATTCAATGCCTTTGGATTCAGGAGTTTGATCCACTAGGCAAATAATATAATGTTATTTTCATTCAAGTGGCTAAAACCCCAATTCAGCATTCCGACCATTTCTCGACTAATGATTTACAGCAGGGAATATATAACATTAAGGGAAATTATGTTATTTCACACAAAAATCATTCCGTTCTGATTGCAACTAACAAGTTATCGACTTGCTTATTTGTAGGATATTGGATTATTCAATTGGTGATTATGACTATTATATTTTTAAGTGAATAATTTCACACAAATGGCATATTGTATACTTACATGCTGTGGAGAGATGCTGCAAGGAGGGTGATCGGGAGGACAGTCGGTTGGTTGGATTGTTGGTCTGAGGACTTCCATCTGGCTATCGCAGCTTACAGACTGGTGACTGCGATTACATGTCTTTGTCGAGGCCTAAAACAGAGTGGAAAACGAATCAACTGTTATCACATGTTCAATCGATCATCAGTATCTGATCCTAGGAACATAATGCAGATGAAATAACAAATAATGAATCTTGCTAAAGTATTAACACAATTTAATGGATGCTCACTAAACACACTGTATAATATCTTTATGTTCTCTAATCTTTATGTTTATAGACATATTTGTTCCAGATATACTAAATATATTAAGCCCGAGAAAAGGGGCCTGCAGTCCTCAGTCCTATACAGAAAAATGAAAGTTTGGTTGCCAATTATAAAAAGTAATTACCTTTCTCTTCCTCTGCCTTTTGGCCTTTGCTCTCCGTCTCTGCTTCCTCTTTCCAAGCAGCTTCCTCCTGATGTAAGGGGCAACAGGTGCTGGGAGATGCAGACATCTTGGTCCTTTCCTGATCGTACAAGATGTATGGGGGGCATCAACTGCTACATAGGGTATGTAAGCAGGAATCCTGTCCGGGATGTGCCGATTGGGAGGAAGTTCCGGTTCACATAATGTTTTGCTCTTGTTATTGGCACTGTGACCTAAATGTACAGGTTGGCGTTTTAAAAAGCCACGCTCCCTTCGTATGTATATAACGAGGTCCAAATTTGTTTCACGCCATGGTGTTTTTGCCGGTTTTGATTTACGTGGGGTATGGAGCTTAAGAAGTTCCGGAGGAATGCGCCTGGTTGGTGGAGGAGACTGTAGAGTTGCTATCTGACGTTCAAAACAGTTCACAATATGTCCATCAAATAAATATGCAAGTCTCGTCTTCCCACAAGCATTTAAATGAAGGCCATCATTTAAAAATAACTCTGAACTATAAACAAACTCTTCTGTACAGTCAAGATATAAACAATCAGGTAAACTTTCACAGAGTTCCTTTAATCCAGAATTGAAAAAAAGAGAAGTTTGATATAAATCTGAGTCCCAACGTGGTAAAATCAATGAAAAAGTCACAGTTGCAGCTCGAAATATTTCCTTTATAGAACAAAACAAATTTTGGTAATACTTTTTTTCTCTTTCCCAAACTCCGGTTTGTAAATTATTAGTGCCAACGTGCACAATAATATGTTTGGTACTATGTTCATAAAAATTGACAAAATTATCTCTAATGTTTGTCCTCAAAGTTGAAATTGAAGCGCCAGGGTAACAAAAAACTTGTGCTTTGTAGTCCACATCCAAATAATAATATGACAAATGCTCGTCCAAATTCCGCAAAATAGAATCTCCAAAAAAGATGACTTTGTCCTGATCCTGGAGACGATTGCAGCAACCAGATGGAATGTGTGGCTGGGAGATTCTGTAAAATAGTAAAAAATAAATAAAATAAATACATTTATAAATAAACAAACTTGAACAGTAGCCTACAGGTCAAAAGAGACAGTAATTATAGGAATTGTGGATCATATTTAGTCAATCATAAACAACAGTTTTTTGTGCATTTGCTGGTAAATGGATGGAGGAATCACTTTTTTGTTGGATAGTGCAGCAGATGGGACAGGTTGATCTCTGCACACTTGTAACGTTGCAATTGCATGACTGTGTCTGAGCTCTGTGGAGTTTTGATTTGTAAGTTGTACTAATAATTCATTTTTCAAACACAGCTTAATTGGGTTTTTTGCAGCAGCTCTGGTATTTGTGAACCATTTTACAAATCAGATTTAGGAAGGGGGACAAAATTGACAATATTATTTGCAAATTGTTTTTTTTATTTATCCTTATCAATGACACGACAGTCACTCATTCATGACATGGCTCATGAGCACTAGTCATGACTCGCCAACTCATGTCCAGATCATTCTGAATCTGAGAATCTGACATTCAATGTCGACAATAATATATTTTTAATTAATCATGGACATGGCTTCTTAAACTAGTTCAACTTCAAGTTCAAGTTCAATTTCATGGAATCATGCATTTGATTTTGTCTTTTGAAGTAATTTAGTGTTTGCAAAGAATCGATTAAAATAACTCATTTTACCAGACATACATTTACTGACATGTCATCCAAGTCAAAAACGCTAAGGGCCGGCATTATTTATCAAATTAATAACAAAAAAGAAAAACGTTTACACTCGACAACAACATTCCAACTCAACTACACACTAACATCAAAATAAAGGAGTGGGACTACATCATGTGTATGTGGCTTTTTTTAGCTCATTGTGTAAACGTCACTAGTTTCCCGCCAGATGCATAAATATGGGCAACTACTTCCGGTCAAATATGTGATATTTGTCTCACTTTGAGCCCGTAAAAAGCGCTTTAAATAAATGCGACTAACTTTTTTTCACGTTTTCTGTAAATTCAAACATTAATTGATTGAATATCACAAAATACAATAAATTTCGTCTCTTGCACGGGTCAGGAACACGGCAAACAGAAAAGTAATCAAAAATCGGAGGTGACAATGTCGTGAAATTCGACCATAATGAAGCCTCCGAAAGAAATGCAAAATAAAGATAAAATTAGGCATGTTTTATATCAAACGAAAGAAAAAAATTCGAAGTTTTCCTTACCCAGTCATTCTCCACCACAGAATGCCCATGCGCAGGATGACGTCACAATACGTCACGTCATGTTATTCTTCAGCAAAATTTCACAGTACCTGGGATTACTTGTACGGTGTCTGAACGATAGAGGGCGTGTACGATAAATATTGTTCGGGAAGCTAATTACAGGGTACATTGCGTGCAGACTGGGTAGGGCAGAGTAGAGTGTCCAGTTCTTGTTTTGGGCTGTGCAATTGTCACCTCTTCAATTTCTTGCCAATGTTGCCATGTACGCTATCTGCAGACATGAATGTATGTCCAGACTCAAGGTACTTGATTGTAATTGTTTGCAAAGCTACTGCAGGCTCATTTACAATTCGTGGTAGGGCAGAGTAGAGTGTCCAGTTCTTGTTTTGGGCTGTGCAATTGTCACCTCTTCAATTTCTTGCCAATGTTGCCATGTACGCTATCTGCCGACATGAATGTATGTCCAGACTCAAGATACTTGATTGTAATTGTTTGCAAAGCTACTGCAGGCTCATTTACAATTCGTGTTAGGACAGAGAAGAGCGTCCAGTTCTTGTTTTGTGCAGTACAATTGTCGCAGTACACAATTATGTGGCTGAACTCCCTGTTCTCCTTGATAAAATTAAAGCACTAAACGTACTTCCGATGTTAAAAGCGTTGCAGCCGGCCTCGGCCTCATGCCACAGCATGCATATACACAATGGCCACTCTTTGACTGTGAGCAAAAAGTTTTGTTGAAGAGCACTACTTTTCGTCTGCAACTTTGCTATTGTGATTGCCTTCTAGATCATTTCATTTAATTTTGTTAAACTTTACCATAAAAATCAATCAATATTTACAATATTAAAACAAGATAAAAACAAGATACAAGGTCAACTGCCAAACTACCAAAAGATCTTTCTCATAGTCCATTCTGGCAGCAGCATTGTTCAGTGCCTCTCTTGCATCTTGAGCCCTTGCTTGGTGCTGTTTGTGGTCTTTGCACTCTTTGCAATGCTCACAGGGATCTTTGTAATTGACGTGTTGTACTTTGAATCTCTCGCATCTCTGGCACAGTTTGTTGCCTGGCTGAGTGAATGAGATGTTGCTCTCTTTAAATGCATGGTGGATGATTGGTGTTCGCTTAACATGTTTAATGTCACTTGACAAAAGGAGAAGAATATAAATTCCAAAGCCTGTTTGTCATTGTAATTCTGGGTTCGTGTGTTGTACTAATGATTCATAGACTTTGTCCTCTTTTTTTTTTTTTTTTCTTTTCCAATTCGTTATCAAACAAACTGTCCCATCCCATCATAAACTCTGAACAATTTTCTGTGTGTCAATAAATTGAAACATACTGTACTGACCCCCCTTCCGTACGCCCTCAATGTCAGATGGATAAGATGGGCTGGTTATGTTATCTTGCTTCCCTACTTCATTATCATAGGCCATTTTCGTTCAAGTTAGGATTCCAAGCGGTAGAATGTTAATTAGTGGAAGTGGGAGTTGGAGGGGGGCGTATTCACAGGGAGTTTGTTAAACTTGAATTTGAATGAGATGTGTGATGTTGATTATGGAGGTACTTATGTGAATCAAGTATAATACAAGACACAAATGAAAACTCCACAAAAAGGAAAAATCACCAATTTATTTATAATATTGTTCACAATGTCTTAAAGCCACTTATCACTCTTACTGACTACGTTGTATATACAATAATACATTCCTTATTCTTATGTGGGGAATTAATCTTTAATTTCCACATTTTCCATCGGGGGGAATGTACCTTCCGATTTCTTTCCGAGTTCCTTGATGAGAGAGAGCGAACCTGGCTTGAAGTGAGTTCCGAACTGGAAGGCTGTAATATTCGAACTCCCGAATTCATGCCAAATGTCCGGCTTATTGCGGACGTAGTAGGAATCAGCGTGCAGCGCAGCGAAGGTAGTGCATATACCGCGTAATTATGTGCGCTACAGAAAATATGTGCTAATAGCGCATCATATTTATCATTATATCTATAGATTCTAAAACTCTATATAATTGTATGTATAATGCATCTTTTAAAAGAGCATTATATTTCCTTCATGCTCGTATAAAGAAAGACTTTGATCTTTTAATAATTGTGGTTCCGAATAGAAACTCGAATGATGACTACTGTAAATCTGATCAACTTAATAGTATATAGCTAACACCGCTAGTCTTAATCCTCAGACTTAATATAAGCAAACAGGGACGTGGGGCGCTACAATACTTACTTTCTTTACCATCTCCACCTCCTCCACACGCCTATCCCAGTCCAGGCTCAAGAGCTTTTTCTTATCAAACAATTTTGTCCAGGACTGAACTACCTTCTGGTTGTGACGTGCTTGGAAGAAGAGAGCTTGATTGTCCTTTGTCAGATCTTCATTGATGAATATCTTTGACCCTTTCAATTTTGATCCTGCCTTCATCAGCAAAGATCTTGTGCGGTATGAACAGGACTTTACTATAACCGGTCTCTGTCCAGGGGGCGCTTCTCTAGGAACTCTACCGTGTGCGGATGTAGGAAATACACAGGGCTAGCATACAAATCAAGCATACAACTCACTCGTTAATGTGGCAATTCACCAAATCACACCACATGAAGCCGAGATCGACCATCGTTCCAAAAATCAAACGTTCACACCACACCAAGAATCAAGTCGTCGTCGACCATGAGTTTCCATTTTCATATTGCTTAACAAAGATGGCACACTTTATTTTTAAAAATTTGTTAAAATTTATCGGGGGCGGCGCCACAGCTATCTTTCCTCATTTTCTTGCCTCCAAGGCTGCGATGTCAGCCATTGTCGGGTCTGTCTGCGTTGCCTATCAGAATATCAGAAGTGAAGGAGTCGAGGGGAGGAAGGAATCATGAATATCTCTATGGTCTTCAAGATCTAAATATCTTTTGAAAAAAGCATTTCAGAAATGTAGCAAGGAAATATATTTGTCCATGTATAATATTTAATAAATCCAACAATATTGAGTGATTCAGAAAAGGACATCACATGGAACTAGACCAAATATTGTAGTAGTATTATACGCACAACAGTCGCAAGGAAGTATGTATACCCTCCTGAATGTGCCATCTTCATTGACAAATGTTATGTATGGCTCATGAAAGCATGATGTAGATGGTGGCTCTGGCGAGGGTGGCTCTGGAGAGCTGGCTGGTAGCCGCTGAGCGTACTCCTGCATGGATGAGGTTGGGAAGGTGATGGTGGTCTGAGATGAGGTCGGTGATGATGGTGGAGGTGATAGAAGGTGGGATGGCACGTTTGTTGATGAACCCGATGAAACTAAGATGGGTGATGGTGGGGATGGAGCTGGAATTCGCTCTCTTAGATGCCTAGGAGATTGAAAAGAAATAATAAATTCACCTAATGATGCTAATCCTATATTTGTAGCTAGCTAGCATTTAATGTCCACCACGAGTTTCCATTTTTATATGGCCCAACCAAGATGGCAAAATTTATTATAGAAATGTTTTTACAGTTTATTGGGAGCGGCTTCCTTCATTTCCTCGCCTCCAAGGCTGCGATGTCAGCCATCGTCAGGTCTGTTTGGGTTGCCTAATATCAGAAGTGAAGGAGTTAAGTGGAGAAAGAAATCATGAATATCTGTATTGTCTTCAAGATCTAAAATTCAAAGGGACTTAGAAACATGCATTGTCCAAACCACTCTTGTGGTTATTTCATTCGTAATGTATTTCTACTGGACAATTTAATCTGTGTACAAAGTGAGGTCAATGAGTTAGTGAATATCACTTTTGTATTTTTACTCGTATCTCAGCAAAAAAAAAAGCAATCTAATTAACGTGAAATTTTCACACATTACTTTGTGGACATATCAGACCACAACAATACACATTTTGTATTAATCACTCATCACCGTTTGTACTTGTATTGACAACAAAGTTGCTAGAAGCCTTAACCCATTGACTACAGGAAACGGGTGGGTTGTGTACAAAGTCAATAGATATCTAAAAAGTATTCTTATCCATGTTACATAATATTAAGCCCACAATATTGTGTGATTCAGTAAAGGACATGACATGGAACTAGACTCACTAGACTTATACTCACAGCATTCCTATTATAGTACTCCCTCCTGGTCGTGCCATCGGCATCGATCCATGTTAAGAACGGCTCTTCCCAGAATCCGGCGGACACATTACCTGGTCTTTGGGATGTGGAGGGTCGCTCTGGGGAGAGTGGCTCTGGGGAGCTGCTGGTTGGTAGCCGCTGAGCGCACTCCAGCATGGATGAAGTTGGTGATTGTGGGGATGAGGTGGATGATGATGGTGGGGATGAGGTGGATGATGATGGTGGAGGTGATCTTGGTGATAAAAGGTAGGATGGCACGTATGTTGATGAACCCAATGAAACTAAGATGGGTGATGATGGTGGTGATGGTGAGGATGGAGATGAGCTGGAGTACGCTCTGGAGCTGGAGATGCCTAGGAGATTGAAAATAAATAATTCATTCACCTAATGATGCTAATGCTATGTTTGTAGCTAGCTAGCATTTAATAATTTTTTGTAGTCTAGGCAAGCACAATCTGTGTGTAGAAACACAGGGTTATAAATAATTATGATACAGAAGTCAGTCAGTTATTAGCTGTTCAAAGGAGGATGTCAATTGCCAAGTCATCTTTCAATCTACTTCAGTATTTGTATCAATTAATATTAATTTTTGCATTGATAAACACCTCATCAGCCCTTCCAGCGGTCACACCCATCACTATGAAATATGAACGGATTCGTTCAGAGCTCAGTGCTCAGTGCCACCAAGTAGATGATGCAACAGACACTCTTAACTGCACCGGAGGATATGCAGAAAGAGATGCAATGAGAAATGGAAAAGATCTGCAGTGAATTTGCCAACAAACAGAAGGACGATGACTCCAGGTCATTTACCTGGTCGTTGACCAGATGGTTTTCATCTAGAATGCTCCCTTATTGTCCGGTATGGTGGAACTTTCCTTTTTTATCGAGGGAATGCCACGTGGAGCTGCCATTTTGGGCACAGGCTCCACAGGACTGGCACCTTCCCTTATCTCTTTTTAGAAGGTTGGCTTCATTGAAGTTGACATCTTTGTGGTCTGCTTTCACAAAGGCGTTCAGGGAACCCCTTCTGAATTGAACCACTCTCACGTCTTTCATGAGGAGCTTCCCACTCTTTTCTTAATTGTGGAATACTTGGATAAGTGGTGGCTTGGAAAAGAGGCGTTAATACCCACTCTGCTTCCCCTGAGCAGCTATCACCGCTGGGATGACTTTTTCAGGTGATCGATCTCGTTGTTGCAGAGTGCTGTGGCGAGTCTTTCCCACCTGAAAGCCTGGATGCATTCCTGGAAGGATGCCGATTATGTACCCATTCCTTCATGAAGGACCACATCATCTGGATGGGATTGAGATCAGGTGATTCTGGTGGCGTCTTCCACTAGCTGATGCCATTTGTCGCCATGAACTCCTTAGCCAGCCTAGATGTTTGCTTGGGGTCGTTGTCCTGCTGGAACCGATGGTGATCAGGAAAAACATGGCGAACAAATGGAAGCAACGTCTTTTCGAGGATCTCCTCCAGGTAGAACTTGGCGTTCATGTTGCCCGTGAAGATGATCATGTTTGATGCACCTCTACGAGAGATGGCACACCAAACATGCACCTTCCCAGGGTGCTTGGGACGGTGATGAAATGTCCTATCCTGCCCTTCGGTGAACAAAACTCTCCTATTACGAAAGAGCTCAGCGATACCTAGTTTTGAACAGAGAGGACCCACTTGTTGGATGGTTGTGCCGAATTCGGTCACGAGATCTCCCCCTTTTCCCTGTTTAGCTTTGCGCCCCGCTTTTCTCTTCAAATTCCCGAGATGGAAATTCGCATCCGCAATAGCAAACAAATTTACAAAAGACAGCAAACATTCTTTCTGCGTACTTTCCTCGGGCACGGGCCCCTCTTCATACTTTTTGAAAAAAATATCCTCATATCAGAGCAAGTTGTCACGTGTTGTTCGTGCATTGTAACAAGACAGGGAAAATTGGCTTGATTCCGTCAATTTGAATAAAAACTTGAATAGAAGACGAAATATATATATTCTTTTAAAATACAATCTATTATAGCAACTAGCAAGTCAGGATTTGCAACGCAATACAATTTGGTGATTAAATTAAAGTGATGGCAAATTCTTCATAATCATGCAACATTTGGTGGTGGAAGTGTGTTTTCCTTGCATTCAGGGAGCCAGCCGTAGGTAAGGTGACGGCGGCTGCGCCCATGGGGGTGGGGCCATATCGACGTCCCACGCAGCTCCTGCGCAACACCCAGGGGTGAGGAGTACGGATGAATCTTTGCCAATAGCTCTCCATTATAACGATGTTCAGCGCTGAAAGACAGAGGAAATTTGCATTAGATATTTCGTCAATATATTTTACATAGTATAACAAATCGTAAATATTAAAAACGTCCCGGCCGCCGGAATCGTTCTTGGAGTGTTGGTGGCTCTAAAAAGAGCGTTTTGTTTTCCGGCTTAAAAGTCAAGACTGCTGCCCTTCCTTGGCAATGCCTACCCGGATGACTTTGTGAAGATGGTCGATAAACCGGTTGCACAGCTGCGGTGTTAGCTTTGTGAGGCGGTATTCTTGGACTGCATGATCCGTCTGTTCTTTGATGTTGACGGCCTCTTCACCATCTTGCTTTTTGTTTTGTTTCCCATTTTTTTTGTTTTCAATCTGAACTTTCGAACTCGCATAGCTGTTTGGAACCGTCACATATTTTCTTTTCATTCTTGCTTCGTGTGATGCATCTTCACTTGACCTTTTCCGTTCCTGCTTCTTGCATTCTTTATCTTTCTGCTGGAGCTGTTTATATTGTTGATCATGGTAAGGGCAGGTATATAATTGATGTTATGTCATCCCATACCTTGTTCTTCTATTTCAATAACATTTGCATATTGTCAGTGATATGAACAATAATTACAAAATATTGGCATCATCTGGCAAATTAACATGTGATCTCCTATAAACATGAGCAGTGATTGTTTTCTTCTCTTAGATTACAGACTGATATTTCAATCATAAGGGAAGGAATATAATTAATGTGTACGAATCATGCCCTTAACAATAAAATGATATTTGTAATCATTCTTTTTCAACCTCGTTATTCTTATTCAATAACATTTGCATATTTTGTCAGTGTTATGATACTTGACAAACAACAATTACAAAATATTGGCATCATGCCACTGGCAAATGAACATGTGATCATATAAACATGAGCAGTGATTGTTTTCTTTACTTAGAAATAGAATACATAAGATTTCCATCATTATAACAGCATGTGTATCATTAATGTGTAAGATTCATGCCTTTCAAACAAAATAATATATTTTTAATTCCTTTGAAATCTGCATTCAACTTTGTTCTTTTTCGATTACATTTTCATATTTTGTCAGTGATGAATATGATACCTAAATGGAAAACAATTACAAAATGGCACTGTAATGTTAAGTTAACAACCTACAGCTCCTACAACGGCTCCTTATAGAGCTGCCTGCCTGAGAGTTGGGAGTCGGAGTTGAGAGTCGTTCACATCTCCTTTCATTTTGTTTAAAGTCTGGTTCCTGTGAATCGGATGCATCCTCCTCACCATCCTCCTCACCCAACTCGAAAATCTCTGAGAAACTCCTCTGTGATGCAGACAGATTATCTGCGGTTTCCTTTAGTTTCTGTTTCAAGTCTTTGTTTTCTTTTTTTAGTGTGTAGTTTTGTTGTGCTAGTTGTTCAATTTTTGTTTGGAGATTATCCATTCTGATTTCAACTCTTCTGGACGCCAGCCCGATTTTCGTTGCTCTTTTCTGTACCTCCTTTAGTGCATCTAGTGGCATTTGCCGGTTCATCACCAGGAGGCACTGCCCCGTAATACACAACGACCCGGTCAGTATCTCCTCCCAATGTCAGATTTAGATCCATGACTCCTAAAATAGGGTGAAAATAGCACAGGGTGGTTGGTCGAAAATAAGAAAAGGACATGAAAAAAGGAATATCTCAAAGTTTTGAAAATATGGCTTTTTGGTTATATGTTTGATAACATGTAACCAATGAAATGCTGTATAGAATGCAGAAACCTTGGAGATATGAAAGGTGTGACAGTTTTTTTTTAGACCGTTTAGAAATAGAGCATCATCTGATCCTACCTAGAAAAATCAATTTATCAGCCTTTCCAACCCCGAAATACCTTTTATTTAATAAATTGCTTCTGTTTCGGTTTGGTCGAAGATCCATCTATTTTTTTTTTTTAGAAGGGGCCGTGTGCAGCAGCTGGAGCCCGTGAGCCTTTCGTTTTTTGGGCTTAAAAGTCAGACTGCTGCCCTTCCTTGGCAATGACTACCAGGATGACGTTGTGAAGATGGTCGATGAACCGGTTGCACAGCTGCGGTGTTAGCTTCGTGCGGCGGTATTCTTGGACTGCATGATCCGTCAGTTCTTCGATGCTGGTGGCTTTTTGTTTTGTGTCTCCATTTTTTGTTTTTTTCAATCTGAAATTTCGAACTCGCATTGCTGTTTGTTCTCTCTCATATTTTCTTTTCATTCTTGCTTCGCGTGATGCATCTTCACTCAACCCTTTTCCGTTCCTGCGCCTTGCTTTCTGCTGGAGCTGTTTATATTGTTCTGGGTTTTTATCTCTCAGCCTTACACGCCAGTTAGTTGATGTGCTTTCTGTTTTCTTCAGGTTGATCCTGAGTGACCACTTCTGCTTTTCTTTTTGTTTGGTTTTCATGACTGCAAGTTTAAGTAGAAAGACGCGCTTTGTTTTCACCCTGTATTTCTTCGGCTAGGCTGGCAGCCATGATGTCAACGCCTACTGAACCACAGAGGAAACTTTGCAAAGTCCAAGTTCATCCAAGCACCCCTGTGTCGGGGGCCATGTCCTCAACCCTTCCAGCGGTCACACCCATCACGGTTAAATATGAACGGATTCGTTCCGAGCTCAGTGCCACCAAGTAGATGATGCACCAGACACTCTTTACTGCACATGAGGATATGCAGAGAGAAATGGAGAAGGTGGGCAAGGATGACGTCCACCAGACACTAGCTCTTTACTGCACATGCAGAAAGAAATGCAGAAATTGTCCTGTCCCATCAGAAAATCCTAACAGTCTTCCGCCCACTTTTTGAAACATTCTGTGAGTGAGTGAGGTGCCACTTTTCATGAATCAACCACAAGAAAGGCTTGGTAAGCACAATCAAAATATTGGTATTGATCAACAACATCCTCACCTCTGTGATTGCTGTACTTATACAGTTCCTCCTCCAACTCATCCACCTTCCTCTTAAGGGCTGGTCAGTTTGTGCAGTTGGTGCAGTCTGGCGACCTGCGCTGTAAAGGGTGGGAGCAGGAGCAGCGTTGAATTGGTCGGTGTCATCAGGGTATAATTTTTTACTTCAATATTCTTTTTATTATTTTTGTTATTCATCTGCCATTGATGGGATGCCGTCATGTTACCTCGTTGAGCAGCCGCCGGTTCCCCTTGCTCTTTCGGAATTGGTTCGGAAAGCAGTCGACGTGGCAGACCTCTCGCCAAGATCCCTTCATCCAACAAACTTTCAAACGGGAACTGAAGTGAAATGATTGTCATTATTCACAACGTAGTTCACCCCTCTCAACTTCACGCTCAACTCTTTCACAACACGCTCTCCCAACCCTCTCTCGGGCCTATCTTGCTGCACTCGACCAGTGTACACCCCAAACTCATTGCAGTAAGCATTCACTGGATCCACACGCATCCACACCTTCATTTCATACTTCGTCGGCTTTGCAGGCATGTACTGGCGCCAACCTATGCGGCCGCGGAAGCAACCATGGCCTCATCAATGGAGCAATTTGCCTGTACTCTCGCAAGCAGCATTGCATGACCTCATCTAGCACCGGGCGAATCGGATGCAGCTTGTCAAAGTTTGGCTCATCGCGCAGCAATCTGGTCGTGTTGTCATTCGCATGAATGTTCGCGCTGATCTCGTTAAAATGGTCCCTTGTCATGAACTAAATGCAATTTAGAAGCCACCATAGAGTTCTTCGGAACGTCCAGTACATGAACAAAGAACATGCACCACACTCATGAACACATGCATGCTAAAAAAACACTGCATCTCCTCCTCTATCACCGAGAACCACTTCGCCAAATTTGGATTTGCTTGTCTTTTTTGTTCGTCATTTTGTTGAAAGCGTTTTGTAGATTTGTTGGAAGCAAAAGTTTTTTTAAATTCAGCTCCTTCTTTGTTTTGTCAAAATGTGTAGTTGGTCCAGGAGCTGGGCCAAGAAATGGCCGCTCAGGAATACTCCTAGCTGCTTACTCAGCCAAAGGCCTAGTGCGGGCTGCCCTTCGTGTTTCCTGCGGCCAGACGCCTGCAGTGCATGTCATTGGCATGCACAATGCTGGGAAACATGTCGGCTGATCTTCCAGAAAAAAAAACATGGTCCATTTACCTGAACTTTCTGTGCTAGCCTCTGATAGCCTCTGTCGCTTCTTCTGCAGAGATTCATCTGAAAAATAAAATTGCAAGTTATAGTTTTATAATTTAAGTTAAACTATTTCTAATACAAATTTCAATTTAGATACTGTAGCTTAACATCTTCCCCTACTTTTGTTTTTACATCCACAACAACATGTAATAGGAGTTGCAATGCCATTGGCTATTTCGTGCGCGCCCAATATGGTTTCTTGACTAGTTCATGAAAGATTCTTGTATACCCTAACCCTAACCCTTTAAAAAAAATTTGTTTTAATACATTGAAATAGACCAGCAATAAGATAATTAATATAGAATACAATATTTCCATTTGAATTCTAATTAATTCCATTTTGTCTTTTGTTTGAAATGGATGCCAGATACTGTTCCTCATTTCCATCATCATTACATACCAAAGGGTTCATGATTTTTCATACTAGATTGGTGTAGCTATCCTTGTCCCTGTTTTACACTTTTCTTTGATCTTTCGGTTTCCAGCTCCTTCGTGCGTTTCATTGAGTCTTTGAAAGTTGTAACCTGGTTTTCTGGTGTGCACATTACATCTAATATTTCTATGTCTTCATCATTGAAAACCTTTTCCATCTCTTTTCTGTTGCATAAGAGTGCAAGTACCTGCTCGTTCAGTCCCTTGGATGTTTTTGCTCTTCCCTTTTGTGTGACGTTTATTTACCATCTTCAATTTGTTCTCTGAACACAAATTTGCAATAGCCCCCCCCCCCCCCCCCCCCCCTCTTTGCCAGGTTGAAAACTCGTAATCTTGTACCATCTGTTACGTGTGCGTGGTAAAACATCATCAACACACTACTCACTCCCGAGTTCCTCTAAAATAATCAAAATAAACACACCGGTAAAGTCGTGATGTTGGGTAAATCAAGCCATGTTAAAACCATGTTGCAAAGCCGAGAATTCCTTTTTTTTCTTCATTGTTTTGAATGGAAATAGACCAGCAATAATAAAATAAATATAATAAATTTGTTATATTTTCATTTAGTATAATTTTTTACTTCAATATTCATTTTAGTTTTTTTTTTCTTCATCTGCCATTGATGGGATGCCCTAATTCTACCTCGCTGAGCAGCCGCCAGATTTCCTTGCTCTTTCGGAATTGGTTCAGAAAGCAGTCGACGTGGCAGACCTCTCGCCGAGATCCCTTCATCCAACAAACTTTCAAACAGGGGAACTGAAGTGACATTATTCACAACTCTTTCACAACACGCTCTCCCAACCCTCGCTCAGGCCTATCTTGCTGCACTCGACCAGTGTACAACTCAAACTCATTGCAGTAAGCATTCACTGGATCCGCACGCATCCACACCTTCATACCATACTTCGTCGGCTTTGCAGGCATGTACTGGTGCCAACCTAGGCGGTCGCGGAAGGCAACCATTGCCTCATCAATGGAGCAATTCCTATGCGGGTTGACCTCGCGCAAGCAGCATTGCATGACCTCATCTAGCACCTGGTGAATCGGATGCAGCTTGTCAAAGTTTGGGTCATCGTGCAGCAATCTGGTCGTGTTGTCATTCGCATGAATGTTCGCGCTGATCTCATTAAAATGGTCCCTTGTCATGAACTAAATGCAATTTGGAAGCCGCCATAGAGTTCTTCGGAACTTCCAGTACATGCGCAAAGTCGGAACATGCACCACACTCATGAACACACGCATGCTAAAAAAAAACGGCGCATCTCCTCCTCTATCACCGAGACCCACTTCGCCAAATTTGGATTTGCTTGTCTTTTTTGTTCGGCGTTTTGTTGAAAGCATTTTGTAGATTTGTTGGAAGCAAAAGTTTTTAAAAATCCAGCTCCTTCTTTGTTTTGTCAAAATGTGTAGTTGATCAAGGAGCTGGGCCAAGAAATGGCCGCTCAGGAATCGTACGACAATTCCTTGAGGACTGTACTTACTACACTCTGCTTACTCAGCCAAAGGCCTAGTGCAGGCCACCCTTGGTGTGTTTCGTGTTTCCAGCGGCCACACGCCTGCAGTGCATGTCATTGGCATGCACAATGCCGCGGAAACATGTCGGCTGATCTTCAACACAAACTCCATACAGCCGGTATGTCTGTTCGACTACGTATGACATGATCTCGTCAGGTATCTTTTTGACTTAACCTGCACGCCCCTGCAGTTACTGTCTTTTAGTACATCTTTACTCATGATGCTCGTCATGAGAGTTTTTGCAAAGTTCAAGTCCTTCGTCCTTCATAGGAAGGCAAGTGGCATTTGATGTGTTTTGTGTTGTGTCATTTGGTGAGGGATCCATCAAACTTTTGCAGAAGTCCACCCTCTTCTCTAGTCTTGGTTGACTACTCGTACCATCTACACCACCTTATGCTTACATGCTCTCCTTCTGAACTTGTATACATAGGTTTCTCCGCATGGTTGCGAGGTTGAGAATTCCTTTTTATTATTTTGAATACAGGAGTGAACATTCTGCCCTGGATTTTTCTTCCAGATTTCCCAGTACATTTGGACTTCCCCACACAAGATTTCCTGTGTTTCCACATGTCACGTTTGAAAAACCATCCCCAGCACCAGCTGCAGGGTATGTAGTCTTTTGCAACAAACCCCCCTTGTTCTGGTGGTCTTTTGTTTGGTATGAGGAAGCCACTCCCTGTTCTCAACACCTCAAGGTTGTGGGCATGGTTGCCTTAGTTGCGAATTATTTAAATAAGATCTTTCCACGGCTTTGACTTCTTTTTTTGTGTGCAAATGCTTCCTGAACTTAAGCTTCTTTCGAATGATGAGTCTTTAGGTGTCTCGCTAATTTTGGAACACTCTTCATGCAGTACACACACTATATGCAGAGGGGTCCTTACATTGAATGCCCTCTGACATCCCCCTCACCACCTCCCGCCTCTTCACTCGCCGATACTTACCTGCCAGGCTTTTAGGCAGGATAAATGCTGTTGGTTGAACTAAGTCTGAACTTTTTCTCGTAGTATGTCATCACTTAACTTGTCCAGTGATGGAGGAACATGATCTTGCTGGGTCACTAACATTGGCTGCTAAAGATCACAACCATGTGTTGTTGTTTAATTGATTTATGAGCTCAATTCTAAACTCGCGGTATGTGCCATGTAAGCGGCACATCAATTGTTGCACTGCATGTATGGGCCACGATCCTTCGCTCTAGCCTGTTCAAATGGTTAAATTGGACTGAAATGTTGGGCACAATCATACAATCACTCCCTGTTGTTAAACGGAGGAACTTCATGAGAAGTTCCTCATCGAAAGATTGGACACATCTCTTCAGATGTTGGCTAATTGTCCGGTGGACACTTGTAAACTGAAGGGAATTTGCTGCACTCCTGCCATTTGGTTTAAGATTCCTATACAAGGTCAAAATGGACTGGGGGGTCTGGAACTCTTGAAATGCCCGAAGGGAGGCAAGCCTCATACTCTCCAGGGAGTAGTGGGGTCTTTGCAGGATCATGACACGTGCACACTGTAGCGCAATATCATGCACGTTCTGCGGTGTCACGATCCTGCGTACGTTGAATCTAGACAAAATGTCCAAAAGAGGCTCAATGAATTCATCCTAGTAAGCGACAAAATCTGTCATCTCTAGAGCATTCTGGAAGATGTCCCCCTCCATCTTTCCTAGGTTGGCCAGGAAGTCCTCCAGCCTCTCTGCTCCCAACACGCTGGAGATGAATTTAAGAAATTCTGTGATTTGTCTTGTGCTACTATTGTCTTGTGCTCTATCCCGTTCAAATGATCAAATTGGACCGAAATGTTGGGCACAATCATACAATCACTCCCTGTTGTGAAACGGAGGAACTTCATAAGAAGTTCCTCATCGAAAGATTGGACACATCTTTTCAGGTACTGGCTAATTGTCGGGTGGCTGGCTGAACGAACGGACACTTGAAGTAAACTAAAGGGAATTTGCTGCACTCCTGCCATTTGGTTTAAGATTCCTATACAAGGTCGAAATGGACTGGGGGGTCTAGAACTCTTGAAATGCCTGAAGGGAGGCAAGCCTCATACTCTCCAGGCAGAAGTGGGGTCTTTGCATGACACTGTAGCGCAATATTACGCACGTTCTGCGGTGTCACGATCCTGCGTACGTTGAATCTAGACAAAATGTCCAAAAGAGGCTCAATGAATTCATCCTAGTAAGCGACAAAATCTGTCATATCTAGAGCATTCTGGAGGATGTCCCCCTCCATCTTTCGTAGGTTGGCCAGGAAGTCCTCCAGCCTCTCTGCTCCCAACACGCTGGCGATGAATTTCAGAAATTCTGTGATTTGTCTTGTGCTACCAAGTGAGAGCACATTTCATACATTGAACACCCACCTCTACCACCTGGAAAGGGAACCTCAACCAGGGCTGCCTTCTTGGCCGGGGTGTCCGTTCGTTGTCCATCTACATACTAGTTGTTTTTTCCCCAACAACTTTCTCCTCTTGCACTAACTTTCTCTGCGCTTGGCTTGGTGCAGCTAGAACTGTGTGTCATATGTACGCCAGTTGTACCCCCCGAAAACGCATGATAGACCGCACAATGTCCATTTATTGAAACAGCTCACGCACTCTGCTAGCATGCTTTAACACCAACATTGAGGCAAATACCACAATTGCCGATGTCTACTGCTCAATGTTCCTTGGTGTGAGGAGTCCTTCTAGATTGTTTAATTTGCAGGGTATGCCCTGCTTGCACTAAACCGAGAGAGACTTCCTCGCCTAGCGTACCTGTATCCATTTTCAAGAAAACACTCAATTTAGCGTACTCCTTCCGTACCGTTTCTGGAATCTGCAAGCTAACATTGCTACCTATGTCATTATACACACATGCCACCATCTGCAGTTTCTTCCAGTTTCTGCAATCTGACATTGATACCTGAAATTTCTTGAAGGGTTTTTAACAAAGGACCCTCACTTGTACGATCGCTGAGGTGAGGTTAGTCACCGTTTTATTCTCACTCAATGGCACATCGATTTTGTTCCCCTTTTCAGCGATCGCTTTTTATGCCTCCGCAACGAAGTAGCCGGAGGCATTATGTTTTCGGGTTGTCCGTCCGTCCGTACGTACGTACGTCCGTACGTACGTACGTACGTCCGTACGTCCCGTTCTCGTGATCGCGTTATCTCAAGAACTGATTGACGGATTTTCACCAAACTTGGGTCATGTATGTATCTTGGGGGGCCGATGATCTGATTAGATTTTGGGGTCATGAGGTCAAAGGTCAAAGGTCACAGCTCATTATATATGCAAAAATAGCTCGTGATCGCATTATCTCAAGAACGGATTGACAGATTCTGACCAAACTTGGTACATGTATGTATCTTGGGGGGCCAATGATCTGATTAGATTTTGGGGTCATGAGGTCAAAGGTCAAATGTCACAGAGCTCATTATATATGCAAAAATAGCTCGTGATCGTGTTATCTCAAGAACGGATTGACGGATTCTGACCAATCTTGGTACATGTATGTATCTTGGGGGGCCGATGATCTGATTAGATTTTGTGGTCATGAGGTCAAAGGTCAAAGGTCACAGAGCTCATTATATATGCAAAAATAGCTCTTGATCGTATTATCTCAAGAACGGATTGACGGATTCTGACCAAGCTTGGTACATGTATGTATCTTGGGGGGCCGATGATCTGATTAGATTTTGGGGTCATGAGGTCAAAGGTCACAGAGCTCATTATATATGCAAAAATAGCTCGTGATCGCGTTATCTCAAGAACGGATTGACGGATTCTGACCAAACTTGGTACGTGTATGTTCCTTGGAGAGCCAATGAACTGATAAGATTTTGGGGGTCATGAGGTCAAAGGTCAAGGTCACTTATAGCTTATTGATATAAATCGCATAATGGCGGAGGCATCATTTTCGACTGCGCGCAGTCGAAGATCCATCTAGTTTTTTTCAGTCTCATCTTTCACCTCTTTCTTAATTCTGACTTTCCTCTTCAGGTTTACTTGTTATATCAGGATTTAAACAAAAAAGAATGAAAAGAGTTTGGACCAGCGAAATTACTTTTTTTATAAGACAGTTTTGACACCGGAGCTCATGTATTTGATAGTTTTTTTATTATAATGTACTGTCTATAACACAATTAATATGGTTGTTTATAGCAAATGGTTAATGTTACATACAAGAGGTATAATTATTTATGTATATCATTTATTTTATTGCAAGATCTGTTCTTCAGTCTATTGTTAATGTTGTTACATGTATGTTGATGTTATGTTGATGGCAGTAAACTCATCGAAAAAGTTTATCATTCAAGAGAGCAAGTTAATTTGTAAATACTCTGGATACTACTTCCTACTTCCACAGAATAACAACAGTGCATTTGAACATGGATTGCACAGAAAATGTGCTTTATTAGTGAATTACTATTCATTATTTAATTTGTGTATTTTGACATTGATCATAAAATTATTGTATTGTATGTTGGATTATGTTACATGTATGTTTGCAATAAATGATACATACATTTTAAAAATATCAATTGATGCATTACGGTGCGTCACATAGATAATGTATAAAATGAGTGAACTATAGACATGTGGATGAGTTATTAAAAGACACTTTATTTTTATAATTCATAATTCGTTTTAGTTACTTATTTTATTGTGTTTTTAATAAACTTAGATAAATGTGAAGAGTGTTTTCATGTACCCTTTAAAGTGATCCATTTACTTTGAGCTTTTACATTTCTTTTGGTATTTGTTTGGCATATGGTAACAGAAGAATTAAATTGGTTTTGATTTTCAAAATTTATATCCGTATTCATGGAGATATTTATGATTGAATGAAAAGAGTTTGAGAGCTTTTCAATTGTCAAACTCAGTGGGCGGAAGGTGATTCAATTTTGACATCAATGTTGACTTTTTTCACTAGGTAAACAGTGTTCTTTTTTATGAATCTATCACACATATGGAAGAACTTCCAATAACATTGGTATTTATGATAACTTTTGGAAAGATCTTATTAAGTTAATGGATCTCTTTAAATGGGGTTTGTTTTTATAAACCTATACATGAATGCCTTCTTCCATCAGATGCATTTTTAAAAATAAGTTTTTTGCTTTAAGAAAAGACCCAATAACTGGGATGATGATGATGATGAAATTGATGATGATGGTGATTGTAAACAAGTTTTGATTGGTCTTATAAATGATGATTTATTTGGTGATGGTAATGATCATGATAATAATGATGGTGATGAAGATTAAGATTATGGTGCTGATGGTGGTTGTGATGATGATGATGGTCATGGTGATGGTGATAGTAAATAAGCGTGTGGTGCTCATGAATGATGTTTTCCTGGTGATTTCAAACAAGTTTGTCATTGTTCTTATGAATGATGATTTCTTAAGTGATGATAATGATGATCGTGGTGGTTGCGGTAATGATTATGGTGATAATAAATATGTATGTTGGTGTGCTTAGTAATTCTCTGGTGATTGTTATGATGGTGGTGATGATGATTGTAAAGAAAATAATGTGCCATTCATCACTCATCAACGACATCATCATCTTCATTGTCATATCTCATCTCATCATAGCTTCAGTAGCATCTACCCCCCCCCCCCCCCCCCACCTGACATGGAAGCCTAATAATGTATGTCTCCGCGTCTCCAGCAAGCTGCACCCCAATATCTAATATCTACCATAGTTATGACAATCATCCATTCAGTCAACATTGTACAATAGATAAATAATGAAGAATAAAACATGCAGTAAGCATTCTGACTCATGAAAAGAGCAATTGTGTTGCTTTATTAGAATAGAATATTATAATGTGCAACCACATTGTCGCATTTTCGAGTCTGTAATAATTGTGAATGAAAGGAATCATTGTCCAAATCCAAAAATCGTACTTAGAACTTTAGTGGTTCTCACGTGTTCGTATTACCATTAGAAACATGGAACAGCTATCGGGTTTTCGTATTTCCCTTTTGTTAAAAATCCACTAAAAATGTATAGTGACTGTGTACAAAGTCCGTGCAATAAGTAAGCGAACATCACTTTGCATTTGACGTCATTACTTGGTCATATGAGATTCATTTACCATTGAGTTTGCACACATTACTACGTTGACATATTAGATCACAGAAATATCAATTATATTGTATCAACTATTTGCACTTTTTGCACACGTCATTAAAGTCACTAGATCCCTTTAAAATGTTGGGTCTGGCTCTGCTATTACGAGATTGATAATTTACTAGTGACTGCCCCTGACTGCACTTAACAGACCTGTAAAATTGTAATCATACTGAGAGTTTCTAACAATACGATGAGACCACTTTTCCTTTAAATTATGCATTTGGCATTCATTATTTAGACATATTTAGAATGCTCCGTTGAGCCATAATTAAAACTTTATTGTGTATTTGTAAACCATTTGACCCAAACATATTTTGTTTATCTTCAAACATTTTAGTAATTTTTTTTTCTCCATATTGTGAAGCCCCCACTTCTGAAAACCTCTCCAGAGTAGAATTATATTGTTGACCTGTTGTGACATCATCAGCCATTCACTAATCAGTTACAAAGAAGTTACCTTCACCCTAGCTGAGTGCCTAATCACAATAGCATCACACGGTTGAATAGAATACCAACTCACACACCTTCAATTTCAATAGCTGTTGCTATGTCAGAAGAAAAGCACTGTCTAAGCTATTGTGTGGATGTTCTTTTTGTACTTTCATCTTTTGCTAATCTCATGGTAGCTGACCAGTGATTGACAGATGATGTCACAACTGGTCAACAATAGAATTTACTCTGGAGGGTTTTTTAGGAGGTGGGGCTTAGCAACATGAAGTCAGGGGCGTCGATCCGTTTTGCGATTGGGGGGGGGGGCGAAATTTGAAAAAAAAAATTAGAGAGTGACCACTGAGAGAGCTAAAAACCCCACATTTGGCATGCCCGAAAATGTTATTATGCACTCATTAAAAGCGTCTTGATGGCTCGAAGACCTGACTTTGGGGGCACCCACATTTGGGGACAATAATGGGGGTCCAGGGGGCGGAGCCCCCGGAAGCTTTTAGATTTTAGACATTTGCAACTCCTATCATGCGTGTTAAAATTGTATAAAATAGTGAACCTACTCATAACTAATATTACTCATAACGTATGATTAAAGGGCATAGCGAAGAAGAGTTTGAGCCTTGCATGATATGGATCCACGTGATCCTGTATACTATAGAGCCATCGATATACTCTAGGGCTTCCAACAACTCCTCCAAAGTGGAGCGAGCGGGGGAGGGTATGGGGCTAGGGGTGTCCCCCTCCCACAGTAGGGAGCTTTTGTATTTTGGGGCGTGAAATTGTGCGATTTGGTGCACACCTAAGACATAAATTTCACGTTATATGAAGTCTATAAGTATGGAACCAAACATACATAATGACAAAGAGAGGGGGCAATCTCCTCCAATTTCAAATGTGGGGGGACATGATATTCCAATTTGATTTTCGTTCAGCGCATATATTGGACCGAATTGACTGCAAGATGTATTATTATATTTTCTGTGCTATAGTAGATGAGGGTTTAATAAACTTGAGGTGTGCGTTTGAGAAATTACACTGCCCAATACAATTTGAAATGTGAGTTCCCGCAACCGAAATGAAACTTGCAATATGAGAAACTGTATGGAAACTGTATGCGCGCAAAGCGCGCGGCAAAAATGAGATTCATAGTCCTTTTTAAACTTTAAAAAACACCTATTTTGAAGATTAATTATTGATAAATGTGTCTTTCCACTATTTAGCATTATATCACTCAATTTTTTATTCCTCATTTTCGGAATTATTGGGGGGGGCGAAATGATATGTTCGGCCCCCAATATTTTCATTGGTGGGGCGACCGCCCCCCTTGCCCCCCCCCCCCCCCCCAGGATCGACGCCCCTGCATGAAGTGAATGTTTAAAAATATACAAAACATAGTTAGGTCAAACCGTTTACAAATATTGAATGTGTACACTAATACAGATGAACAGAAGTCAACATGCATTTGGTTTGCAGGGCCCCTTTAATAAATTCAGGTGGCTCAACATTTGTATTTTTCCATAAAAATTACAGACTTTGGGCCTGGATGTATTACATTTTAATCATGACATGATATTACCGTTTCATTTTGTCCACTTGCAGGCATTCTATTTGGAGGGGGGGGGGGCACCTAGAGGTAACAGGTAATTTTTTTTTTTGGGGGGGGGGGCACGTGCCCCCACTCTCAGCCCTGGTAGCTACGCCCCTGCTTGTGCGTGAATTAAAATGAATTATCACTCAATTACGTGAATTGAAATGATGTATCACTCAATTATTTTCATGCGTTACAAATGTTATGATGAGACGACCTCGCAATTAACCTTATTGATTGTGAGTAAGCGGACGCGGCATAGCGATGCAGGGCACGTGCCCCAGTCTTTTTTTGTGAGATAATGAAAAACTGACTGTCAAATTTGAAAGAACATACAATTTTAATGACAGAATAAACTTTATTTGATCAAAATCGGTTTAGAAACGGCTGAAATATCCATAAGTATATTTGTATTCAAAAGATTCTTCACCGGTAATCACCGGGGGATAATTAGACTTTTTAGAAAAAAAAATTAAAAATGCTTAAGACTACTTGGAAACAAATCTGAATAGGTTTTTAAAAAGTCGTTGATGATATCTCTATTGAATCATTATTTTAACAAAACATTAAATGCACAATTTTGTATGATAAATGGCTAAAACCAGTGATTTTTTTAAATAGCGCCCTCTTGAGTTGTAACGGCTCTTTTTGAATGATAACAGGGGTTTTACTTAGTCGTTTGTAAATGTGTATACTTTTCGAGCATGGTGAAATTAGAACTATTACTTTGTACCGTAATGGTGCAGGTTTTTGTTACTAAAGTTAAGTTTGACCAATACTCAACTATCCCTTTAACTGTTATACACTCGAATCTCTCTCTCTCTCTTACTCTCCTTTCTTTATTATCAGTAACAAATAATACATTTTTCCGTATGTTATAACCGCGTAATGAATTGATGCAAAATGTTTGTACCTATAGCAACAACAAGCCAAGGTAATAACTACTGTCCTTGGGCAAAACTTTTTGATAATTACTTCAGATATTCTAAGGTGTCCCAATGAAGGTACCCATTAAAAATAATAGTTGCGTACAGTAACTTAAATGTTTATAGTTATAGCAATAGCGGCTGATTATGCATGTTGGCGATGTGTAATTATGGTTTCATGTATTTAATCTTATAATTTAATCATACATGTATCACGCGTTATTGTATACAAATTAATTTATTCGAACAATCATAATCTGACAAATTTCTGTCATCGTTATTCACACTCCTGTTTTCAGTCCGTAATTCAATTTTGTCCGTTTCGAATTCTTCAAACAAAATATTGAAATGAATGCAACTGACATCGATTTGTCATTCATTCATTCATTCACTCACTCACTCACTCACTCACTCACTCACTCACTGACTGACTGATTGATTGATTGATTGATTGATTGATGCATTCATTCATGCATTCATTCACCCATTCATTTATTCACTCAATAATTTAATTTATTCGTTTGAGAAAAATCTATCAAGACAATTTTTTTTCAATTTATACAAGCAATTTATTTCTGGAGAAATGCTCGCAAAGCTTGTCCTTCAATACAAAGAGAAAGTGTGATTAATGAAGTACATGTACAGATCACCAAATAAATGCTACAAAAATAATAATGAGAAAATTACCTCTCTGCAACATTATTTGTTCAGAATTCAACATTCACATTTACTCAATTTAGTGAAACTATAATTGGAATGCTTGTAGTACACATTATTTTCTTTCTCACTTTACATACAACTATCTTTCTTCTCTTCTTCAGATAAATCTGTATACTTCAATCCAAAAGATTATTGCAGATGTGAGTGTTAATGTAGTGTTAGTGGAAGAAAATTATTGATAATCCTATAATCTATATAAACTATACACAAAATTAAGTAAAGAGAAAAAAAATAGCAACAAATAAAAAAATAAAGAGATAAAATAGCAACAAATAAAAAAATTAAGAGAAAAAATAGCAACAAATTTGTCTCTGTCCGGACCCCAATCTGACACCTCCAGATCGATCAACCAGCGCTCTAACCAACTGAGCTACAAAGACATTAGTTGGTTGCTTATCCCACAGCCTTTCAATGCCCAGGCTTTTCCGAATCTATAAAAAAAACCTGGCATACATGTATACCCATATGAAGAAAATTCAACTTAAGGAGAGTGTGTGAGGGATCATCTGAAGGGATGAAGCATTGTAATAAAATTAAATGGATTATATAACAATAGAATTTATTATAAATAAAAAAGAAATAAAATGTGACAATAATAAATATAGTGTAGGAAAAGTTAATGGTATATGGATTAGCTGCTCTTCGTTTATATAGCAATAACTTGTATGTATAAAACAAAATGAATGCACCACAGCCCCATAGCAAATCAAAGTAAATAATATAGCTATTTATTCTTATTAACACTATCATTGATGTACTGTACGTCAGTAATACAACTTTGATCTACTTTTTTAATATATTCTGAATCGCTGAACTACTTTATACTGAAACTACATTATAATAATGCAAGGCAAATAACGTTCAGACATAAAAACGCTTCAATATAATATCTCCAATACCTCAAATACATAACAATTCTCAAGGCATTTCATGCCAATACTTCAATCAACAAATAAATCAACATCATCTGATGGAATATATTATACATGCAATCATGTATGTACTATTCCATCCCTCTTGTACAGCGTGTAGTTCTGTGTATAGCTCATTCTATCATTGCAACTTTGCAAGTACACTGGCCCCCAGTGTATATAGCTCATTCTCTAGATAAATCATGTTCCAGTAATATAACAGCAATGATTTCTTCATATCCTCAAAATCTGTAGACTTAATTATTACAAATTGCCGCTTGCTACATCGTTTTGACTTTTCAAGAAGACATCTACTTTCATATAACAAGAAAATAGATACTAGTATCGATCACGTATAACAATAACATTTCTTTCATGTTGAAAGCTTCTCAATTAACACACTTTGCAGAGAAGTTAAAAAACAAATAATTTTTGACACATTATCTGACATTTAAAGCTAGGCTCCGCAATAATTTTGTTTGCCAATTTATAGCCCAGTTTGACTAGAAAAATAGTTTCCTTTGACTATTTTGGTGGTCCTAAACAACAAGTTAGAGGCCCCCAAATTACATTCCACTTGTGAACTGCCTGCTATTCAAAATCTCACTATTTATCAAAACTTTGGGAAGGAATACTAGCTTTTCTCTTTGTCTCATCGTCAACTTGAAAAATCTAGTTTCCTAACAGGGCAGCAAAATATGACCTTCATACATTTGTGGTGGCCCGAAGTAAAATGTTACTAGCCCTCGGCCAGCTAGTCCAGTTTGGACTGTCGTGGCGAGTTTATTTGTTTATCCCTGTCCGCTCTTGCCCGCTAGATGGCGACAAACCCCACTAATCTGTCTTACCCCACTTGCTGCCACACCACATGCGACAGCCTAGTGTGGTAAGACCATAGAGTTGTATACCATAATTATACAGCTCTATGGGTAAGAGAGATTAGTGGGGTTTGTCGCCATCTAGCGGGCAAGAGCGGACAGGGATAAAACATGAATTCGCCAGTCCAAACTGGACTATCGGCCAGCGGACACATGTTGGAGCTGAACCCTGTCTAAATATGACAATATTTGATTAATACAAGGTGCAATTTCTTTTTATTACATTAATACATTTATTATAATCAATTTGTCAAGAAATTACAACAATTCGCAATCCTTCAAGATCACAGAGCAACAAGAATAAAACATGTCTTTTTAACAATAAAGGTGAACTTTTCACAATTATTTTGAGTAGTTACCAGTAATTTATCTCTCATAATAATCCGTCAATCACCATCACTTTTAAATCTTTGTTAAAAACACATTTATTGGATAATTAAGTGTTGATGTTTGTTGTTCGCTTTTTTTTCTTCTAAGCGCTGTAAGTGTCGAAAGACAGAACGCGCGCTATACTAGTATCCACTAATATCATAAAAATCTCCAAACATACTATTACTACGCAAATAATAAACGTTTAACAATATTCACTAGTCTATTTTCAATTGACTGAGCAGTACGTTCAATTACCATGCTTTGTTTTCATTAGTTTTCAAACACTTTTTTAAAGGCAGTTATGAATAAAATGTAGCAATTAATTACAAAATGTTTAATAATAGCAATTAAGTTTACATTAAAATGTACACTATGTAACCCAATAAACAAGACTGCAGTCTTTGAAATGTTATTACCTAACTGACAAGTTGACATGCTTTACACATATTGTGCAGGCATTACAAAAAAAGAACAGTAAACACAATAATAGTGTTAATTGCAAAATCCACTGTTTAAATGAAACTATGAAGCTATAGTATATATATATCCATATAATTATTACATACAATAGATACAATAGTACTCAAGGAACAGTACAAGTTTGCATTTATCGAAGAAATTTAAAGTCCAAAATTCCAAGTCCAAAATATGAATGATTATACACAGCTTTATGTACACAGACAAATAACTCAAATAATGCATAAAAGACAAAATATGAAAAGAAAAGAAAAAAACACAAAAACAAATATTTATTGTGGGTGAAAATAATAAAACTTGTATAACTGTTAGTGTGGACATCATGTTTGCTACTGACATCCAAATCGGGTATAATAACATAAAAATGCAAATCATTCTCATAAAATATAAACTTCTTAACAAAAAAAAAGCAATCCCTTTAATATGTATTCCACAAAAGATAAAACAATATAACTTTACAAAAAATGGTACATACTAAATGTTATTTACGACTGTACAACACTATTCAAGTACATAGGAACATTACATTAAACATGTCACTATAAATTAGTTTCTAACTTTTGCTCTTTAACATGTCTTCTAAATGTCATACATTTATTTCGGTACAGATGTTATACATATTTCATATAATTATTACCATTAAAATAGGTAAGAAGAAAGAATGGAGAAAGAATGATAAAGACAGAAAACAGATACAAAGAGTTATGGTAATCTAATCTTTTTTTCCCAAAGCGAACAGCAAAAAATAATCTTGAAATTCTTGTACCAGGGAATTTACGAAGTGCACGTTCACTAGTGGACTGTATGTTATGATGTCATGATTAGACCTTGCCCCCACATGGCCACATCTTGACCCACCCATTTTCCCCTACTACTACATGCATCTCAGTTGAGTACAACACAACATCAATGCTGTAGTCGAGTCCGGACTGGCGGACTCGAGACTGCTTGTGATGGTCTCATGACTCCGAGCCGAGTCACAATTTAAAAACAAATGGGAACATGCTATTTCGTTGGGGACACCGTTCTTGGAACTTGTGGACTTGATCGACTACAGCCCTGCACTTATTCAGTACAATCCACACTGTACTCGACTGAGACTGTAGCAAAATATGCATCCATGGATGAACAGGGGGGCGGGGCCTATAAATTGTGATGTCATCGCCTACCAAATCTAGTGAACATGCACATTGAAAAGTCTTTACTGACATGATCACTGAGTATTTTTTTTAAATTCCTAACAAGTTTTAAACTACAGCAAACATTACAACCAATCAATGAAATGACATGCTTAACAGAAAATAGGAGAGCTTTGAGTAGTAGAAAAAATAAGGCAATATATTACAGAGTTCTAGTGGCTGATTGAACAAATATAGCACCCAAATATCCCCTGATCTCTGTTAAATGAAAACAATAGGCAAACGGAAGATTGGTTGATAAACAAAATTATTCTTCGTTAATAATATCGCTAATGATATTCGTTTGTCTAGCAATGTATGGTCTACAAGGAATCTAAAGATCACAACGTTTCGTGCGCCGCTGCAACACTTCGCCAGGAGATACCAATATGCTGTAAGCAAGGGTATTTATACCCTATGGCAGGCGCAGTGCCCATTCCTGCTTGAGCGAGTAAGCTCCTGATTAATTATTCTTGACTGTAACAACAATATTATGGAATTCTACTGAAACCTTTATCATAAATAAAACTGAGCTACAAAGAAGAATGAGCTTTGCCGTGAACAGCATCCGTGGAAGATAGAGCTAGTTCCAAGCCGTCAAGATAAGAAGAAAATAATTGTGTAAATCTAAATGTAGCGATACCATAGATCTATGTAAACTAAAGTGCAAGCATCATCATTTCAACCTGCCATGCTATAAAAAGCTTAATAAACACTATTGACTGAGCCACCCATCGAGGGTCTAACATCATTACACTAATAGTGGGTGGTTGTGGTAGTAAATGTCCATTCATTTGGTTAAAGTGATCCATGTACATTACTTTGTCTAACTCTACAAAATTACTTTGAGCTTCCACATTTCTCTTCTTCCTTGTCATTTAGCTTACGGTAAGAGAAGAATAAAATAGGGTTAGATTTGTTCAAATATCCCTTTAGTATGAAGATATCTATCATTGAAAATCATTCAGCTCAAGACCGTCTACAGACGGTCATAAAGGTCATGTTCGTATCTACGGCGAATAAGTCAGAGAATTAGTTGTAAAATCTGGCGCAAAATTTCGCTTTTTGAACCAGGAAAGCAGTGTTCTTTTTCAATGAAACTTTCCCACATCATTCAGACATATCTTACAATGATTTTGGTAAAGGATTGAAGTCTCAAATGTAATGTTTGGCAATATCTAACAAAGAACATGGATCACTTTAAGCTTGGGACCTCATATTTTGGAAGAGTTTTGCTCTTTGTCCTCCGGAAGAGGCGGCTCGGGTTGTGGGTCTTGAGTCCTCTGGGTTGCTTGCTGTCTATTCACTTGGTTTAGCTTGGAACCTTGTACATGTATCTTGAAGGGTTGGCTCTTATCAAATGTAAACTTCTGCTAATTTACATGGGCACTTAATTGTCCTCCGGAAGAGGCGGTTCGGGTTGTGGGTCTGGACTCCTCTGCTTTGCTGTTCACTACAGGATGTCATTAAAGTGACCGAGGATCCACGACACTATTATAGTTGTGGTAGTTAATGTCCATACATTTTGGTTTAGCTTGGGACCTTGTAGATGTATCTTGAAGAGTTGACTCTTGAATTTAACTTGACCTTAACCGATTTACATGGGCACTTTGTCCTCTGGAAGAGGCGGTTCGGGTTGCGGGTCTGGACTCCTCTGGCTGGCCGTACTCTGCAGGACGTCCTCGAAACTCGACTCGTCTTCGGTTTTTGCTCCTCCCACCTTGGTCTGCTGGGTAGAAGGCAACGAAACAAAGAATTAATAACCTGCTGACTTCAAGATTGCCGGCATAGTACAGTGAAAGCTCATTATAACAGGTTCTTGAACATATCTGTGATTGACAGCAAAGTAATGAGGGCAAGGCCATGAAAATTAATTTCTTAGACTAATGTCGAAGTTCATTTTGACAAGTAGTTTCGCCCCTGGCTTACGTTTCTGAGACATATTTTTCTGCATGAAACACAAAGAATAATGTTGTAACCTGTCATCATACAGTTTTTTAAATTTTAATTACAGGCAAGGTTATAAATACACATTAATACAAACGATATAAGCTAATTTACCATGTAACATAAATTAACCCGTTCAGGACGGACAGATTTTGCTACAACATGCATTCTCCATAGACCAAAGCCCAAATATTTTCTGGACCAGTCCTGAAGGGGTTAAGCATGGCAAATCAAAGAGCAACAAGTATACATATATACATTGTACAATATCTTGCCTTTTACCTGTTCAGGACAGACTGATTTTACTACAACATGTATTCTCCATAGACCTAAGCCTGAATATTTTCGGGACCAGTCCTGAAGGGGTTAAGCATGGCAAATCAAAGAGCAACAAGTATACATATACATTGTACAATATCTTCAAGAATTCTTGCCTTTAACCTGTTCAGGACGGACTGATTTAACTACAACATGTATTCTCCATAGACCTAAGCCCAAATATTTTCAGGACCAGTCCTGCACGGGTTAATAACGTCCCAGTGTTGGACACCTTTTCTTTGATGGACTAAGGCGATGGAATAGTCGAGTTCTAATAACTTTTCTTTTCTAACTATTCCCAACCAAAAAAAAGGGAAAATTAAAAGCAAGAGGACAATATCTTAAAGAATTCTTGCCTTCAATAATATCCCACTGTTGGACACCTTTTCTTTGATGGACTAAGACGAACCTTTCAGAGTTCTTTTGTAAAAAGTTAAGCAAAATAACTTTTCTTTCCTAACCATTCCCAACCCCCAAAAAGTAAAAATTAAAAGCAAGAGGACAATATTTTAAAAGAATTCTTGCCTTTAATAATGTCCCAGTGTTGGACACCTTTTCTTTGATGGACTATTAAAGACAAACCTTGCAGAGTTCCTTTGTAAAAGTTAAGCAAAATAACCTTTCTTTCCTAACCATTCCCAACCACAAAAAAAGGAAAAATTAAAAGCAAGAGGACAAATCTTTTAAATAATTCTTGCCTTTAATGCCAGTGTTGGGCACCTTTTCTTTTGATAGAGTTCCTTTGTAAAAGTTAAGCAAAATAGCTTTTCTTTCCTAACCATTCCCAACCAAAAAAAGGAAAAATTAAAGCAAGCAGACGAATCTTTTAAAGAATTCTTGCCTTTAATAATGTGCCCGTGTTAGAGACCTTCTCTTCGAACGACTTGAAGGCGCTTGATTCCCGCACCTCCCCCAGTTTCTTGGTGACGGCTGAGCCGAACGTTGAGAAGGCTGCCCCGGTCTTCTGACCAGCGCTCGCAAGACCGGTCTTTGTCTTGTTGTACCTGCCAACAAAATATAAACAATATTTCCCTTTAAAAAGATAAAATGAAAGTAGAGAGACTTCATTAAAAGAAGGACTGTTCATAATTCAAGATTAACACATCAGGATACACAAATGTTGACCAGTCTTTGTCTTGTTAAACCAGGCAACAAAACGGAAACAAACAAAACTCCCTGAAAGTTTATAGGCTAGAGTTTTGATCTGGATCAAGCACTAATTACTTTCATAGTTCATAATTTAACATAATAGGATCTTTTTACGAAGTGGGAAGACTTCTTTAACATGGGGATTTATCACGGTTTATTGGCTCAGAAAACTGATATTTCTTTAATGAAATAAAATCATTGTTTATCGAAAAATGGATAGGCACTGTAGCTTATCATATAAGAAAGGATGAACGAATTAGGGAAATAACCTTAAAGGGAACAAATGCATCATTTTTTGTATAATTTATCAAGTTCTGCTTACAGTGTTGTTTGCATTAACAAATAGCATGAATCTAACTGTAGTTACCAAACACTTAAATACATGTACATTAAATAGTGTGGTTTTAATTTATATTGCTTTCACCTTTCAAGAGACATAGTATCATGACAAGTTTTCCCCTTTTCATTAACAATTGTTCCTACTCAAGATTATACATTTTAACCAACTCATCAAATGTACATACAAAGTTCAATTCAGACATAAATTTGAAATTTGAATACAATGTACTGTAAAAGTATGGAAATGTAATGAGCTGTTATTAATAATTTAAAATAAAAACTTTTATTTAATAAAAACTTTTATTTAATAAAAACTTTTATTTAATAAAAACTTTTATTTAATAAAAAAATTTGTTATTAATAAAAACTATGCATGAAATAATTAAAAAAAACATTGATGAATAAGGCATCAGAAATATACATGGCCGAGTGTCTGATGAATGAACTAAACAATTAATGGATGCAAAAATGGAACCAGCAAGCAAATGTTGAATCTGAGTTCTGAATAATAATAAATTGACAGTGAAGAAATAACAAATATGGCTATTAGTGTATGATAAGTCAAATAAGAAACGGTGAATGGAAAATGCTTTGATACGCCTATGATATTTGATTATTTGACCGGCTATAGCAAAACCCTGCACTTTTCGGTAATTCACGTTTTTAAGAAATGGGCATTTTAAGTTCACCCAATGCGTGTAGAAGACCTATGATTGTAAAACTGAAACAATCATATCTTCGCCAATTATTGACCAACAAAGCATCAAATGAAAGCTTGTGATGAGGCCATTCTAATGGTATGGAAATCTACATTTTGATTTTTACCGACAAGTGCAAGGTTTTGCTATATAGCCCGTCACATATCATTCCAATGCATTCCAAAAGCAAGACTTGTATTAAAGAATGTTTGCATGAAGATGCCAGTCTCTCCGATATATAAAGAGAACAAATATAATGATATCATGAAATAATACATATGAATAAGAAAGACATCAGAATGAAAATGGCATGTCGGATTGCCAAATTATAAATCTTTAATAAATCAAGTTTATTCTAAACGTGTGCACCCATTGAGGACTCTATGATCCATTACATGGCAACAAATAATCCTAGACAATTTATTTTAAAAGATATTTTATTCACATTATTCGCTCACATTTCTAAAAATGAGTATTTTATGTAATTTATTACCTCATTTTTAACTATTAACCCATTCAGGACTAGCTCTGAAAATACTTTGGATGTGGTCTATGCAGAATACATGTTATTAGTTTAAGTCCTTCCCGTGTCAATTTTGGCACATAAGTCGGCGCCTATCTCTGATTCATTAGCCCTAGGCCACACGTCTACTAAATTTAGCAAAAGCTACAGAAGGGGGCCATTCCTCTGGTAACTCGTGTGATTAACTTTCCCTTCCCCGTTCTATAAATGCCGAGCGCCTGGCTAGAAGGCAGAAGGTACCATTTTTAAAGTCTTTGGTATGACCCGGTGTGGGTTTGGAACCCGGGACCTCATGAGGCATGAGGCGGACACTCTAACCACTAAGCCACCATGCTCGGTCCTATGTATGTTAATGCATGTAATACCTCATTCAAATTGTCTTGAATTTAAGAAATCTAGAAAGTTACTAGATCTAGTCAGGTTGGAGATTTGCAGCAGTGTCTTTTTTTTTTAGTTTAAACATTTCTACTTTATTTAACAGTATTCAGGATGACCATGGTCCAAAAATACTCGGGCTGCGGTCTATGGAGAATACATGTGTTATAGCAAAATCAATTAGTCCTGAGTGGGTTATTATCAGACCCATTATTAAAATATGAATATCTCGGTTTCACACCATAGAAAAAAACAAACATGCGATTAGGTTGGTTACCATGCAAAAACTAATTTATTAAAAGAAAGTTGTCAGAGATCTTTATGACTAAATAAATTACTTTCACATTTATCTTTAGTTTAACAAGGACCATTCCGTGTTAGTGAACATAAGGGAAGCATTCCATGTTTTTCATGCCAAGTCAACTGAATACATAATTATATTAGATGTCAAACCCATTAATTTGCTGTTCAAATCAGATCCAATAATGGACATAAAATTAAACTTTAACGTTTAGAATGCAATGGTAACCAACTTACGTTTCGGACTGAGTGAGCGATACATTCCACTCTTTAACTTTCGAGGTTGTCCAAACATATCTAGAAAATTCACAGGAATTACCATCATAATATTTAAACAATAATTCCAGAATTGCCTTTCAAATTCATTATTTTAAAAAACTCATTGATTATTTCAATCTTCTTGCAAGTGCATTATTTTTAAAAAAAATCGTGGATTATTCTTTTTAAACACTCCATCCACTAATTCCATTCACACCCCAAGATCATTGCACTATCCTGACTGTACACTACCCACAATGCACCATTCCATATCAAACCATGCATCCATTTTCCCACGATGCACCAGCAAGCAGGAGAGAGGCTAGTGAAGCTACATGCTGATTTTTTTTCTTTTTTCTTGTGGAATATGACGGCTGCTTTGAGAAGATTAATTTGTATTATTTTAAAGTGCAGCTAAAGTAGCTCTTTTTGCTTGCAACATAAATGGTTGTAAGATGTTAAAAGTTTGTAATGCTTAGATCTCAATCTCAGGCAAATTAACAATTGTTTTTCAAGTCCGAATTCTTTGTTTCTCAGACCAAAACCATTGTAAATAAATCAAAGTCAATTTAGATATAAACAAATTTCATAATTTCAAGAAAGTGTACACCACTTCCAACATTGTTCAATACAATGTAGCTAAATATGCCTACATTTCATGATAAGGAAAATGCTCTATAGATGCAAAGAGAAATATGCAGAAATGCATGGAAGTGATGAGATTTTGAACGAAATGCTGAGAAAGATGGACTCTCCTTTATAAGCCTGAAATGAGACAAAGATAAGAACTGCACAAATATTAATAGAGACATGCCAAATACAGTGCATGTCAAGCAGGTGATGAACTTGCATACAAGTTTTTAACCCATTGCCTACAAGAACCGGGCGGTACAAAGATTCAAAGTTAAACTTCACTCTATTAAAGTTGAACCTATTATGGAAAGCTGTTTAGTTTCTCTGTGAAATTGTTGAAACGGCTCTTTTGAAATGGCATAAAGTAAAATCAGTTATAAATGAACATGTGTTATTATCAAAGAGACTTGAAATAATTGATCAATTTTTATTGTCAGAAGTCTCATATATACTTGATTTTTTTTGTTTTTGCTTTTGAATATGTTTTATTCTAAGGCTACAAATGGCTTTCCATAATTGCTAGGTCCTTAGAGTTAAGTTCAACTTTAATCTTTGTGAAATACCCCTGGTGTACCATGTATTATTAACTCTATGGGAATTTCAACATCTCGTGGGAAATGCAATGTTGTTCAGAGGGCACTTTACAGAGAGCACACATAGCTCAGGGCACTATGTTTGAATAAAATGATCAACGAATCAAAAGATGATATTAAGTAATACTATAAAAGGAGTCTTAAACAATGTGCTCTAAAGTTGATGGTGCTTTAGTTTCACATGGTTCAGGACACTGGCATAGATCTCTAGAAAGCAGTTTCTTTCGTTCAGTGTTCAAGGGGGGGGGGGGGGGGGTGGCTTTTCATTCACCCCACCCTCAAACAAAAGAAATTTATGCAAATCTATAAATCTAGTATGCAAGTGAATCAGGACTGATCCCAACGTAATCAGATGTTTAAATGTTTCTTAACAAGTTTAATCCGTTTTCTCTGAGATTTTGAAATTCCCACCTCAAATTTATTGAACTATATTCATGGTTAATAAATTATCGGATTCCTGCAGGCAATGGGGTATCAAGACCAAGGTGGAAAGGAAAAGGGGAGAGGGCCGAGGGGTGTACATACGCTTCCGAGGTCGTGATACTCTCGTTCCACTCAGAGATCTTGCTACTCGTGTTCACAAACCTGTTCATAGAGGGGAAATTCACATCTATAGTTGTAACATTTTCAAACTTAGATCATCTTACTCAATCCTTGCAAGAGTATTAAGTGGATCTTGAGTTGGTCATATTTAAAAACCAACTTTACGACCGTTCTTTCCAACTTGCAGCAGGCTATCTTGACATTCTGTATTTAATCTTTATAGCAGGATCACAAAACCGTTAGAGGGGGAATATACATAGTGTGCTTCAAAATTAAAACTTACAATAAAAATTGGGATACTATTAAAAAGGCTTTTGAAATTTAACCCTTGAAAGCCTTAAAAGACAAGGTACATGTAGAACGGGGAGAGCCGATGGGTGTACATATATCTTCTGAGGTCGTGATGCTCTTGTTCAATTCAGAAAGCTTGTTAAACTCATGTTCACAAACCTGTTCATAGAGGGGAAATACATCCTGATGCTTTCATTATCAAAAGATTATTTACCTCATTGCTTGCCAGAGAATCAATAACAGTAAATTGATATAGCGCTATTGATTCATGCGAGTATCATAGCGCTTGTCATACTATTATTACTCCAGTCAACAGATACACACTGCAATCACTCGTGCAGATGCAGTGCACTTTCCACTCTCTAGGGAGTGTTCCAGCCAGTGGCCTGTTGACAAACAGTGCTGAAGGACCACGTTCCAATCCTTCCCGATTACATTTATACACCTAGGTGGTTAATTAGAGTTGATCTTGTAGATTTGTCATAAAATCAACTTTAATGTGATCCATTAACTTTATATTTTCCCCCAAAAGTAATGTTTTAGACTTCAATCATACATATCAATTTCATTGTAAGATTCTTGAGAATGATATGTGAGAATTTCATAGAAAAGGATTGAGTATCCAGATTAAGATCTTACTCTCGACTACAGTCCGAGACCGTCTATAGGCGCTCTCAAATTCAATCTTAAATATATCCATGATTATGGAGACATTGGAAAAATCAAAACCCATTTCATTCTTCAGTTACCATAAGCCAAACAACAAGGTACAAATGAAGTGGGACATCTCCAAGTGATTTTGGTTGACTTGAAATTGTACAAAGTTAATGGATCACTTTATGATCAAACCATCCTGCCAATTTAATAGTCTGTAATTTGATCACAAGACGATCTTGAGCATGAGAGCTTGTTACTCGTTTTCACAAAACCTGTCAGGGGGGGAAATTCATACAAATTTCAGACATTCTTTCAAAAGATCATACACCTCAAGTACCAGAGTAGCAAGTTGAACTTAATGGGGAAGGAAGCGCTGGAATTTTTGCTTGCAGTTACTGATATAAGTGCAGAATTCCTGTCACTTCTAGTGGTATATTTCCTCTTGGGTATCACTAATACTGGAAATAATCAATGCTTTTGAAACCACTATCAGCTGCACTGGAGGCTGCCATGTTTTCCACCTGTACCATATGAAACGTCATCTGAGCGCATCTCAGCGATTACGTAACCCACTTTTGTAAGTGCCAATTGAATGACGTTTTAGGCAGACCGTTGGAAAACATGGCAGCCTCCAGTGCTCAGTTGAAACAAGATGATGGTTTAAAAACATTGAATATTCCCATTATTAGTGATACCCAAGAGAAAATATACAACTAGAAGTGACAGGAAGTCTGCACTTATCAGTAACAGCAATCAACAATTCCACCGTTTCCTTCACCTTTAAAGAGTTGTTGGTTGGAAAATCAACTTTAAGATGGTACTACTACTTTTCAACATAACACATCCTCACTTGATATACCATGAGCTGATTAAAAAACAAGCATGATCGCATGCTTGAGTGGAATTTTTATACATGGAGTGCTTAAAAGATACCACCACCCAAAATATAATACTCCTATAAATGAAAAGGTTACATTTTTAGTAGTCCATTCCACCAAAAAGTTTAATAGACAAAATATTTCCAGAAAAAAAAATGTATATAATTGGAAAACACATCACCATGCTACAACATGTGTTTATGGGCCTGCATACGGAGAGTCTGGGACTACCCTTTGTCTAAGACAAACGCATCGTCCAGGATTCTATTGCCTCCAAACATACACGTGAATGGAATTAGCGAACTCCCAGATGTTTGCCGAGTACAGAACCATGAGGCCATAATGGTTCCGTAAGTGGTGGTAATTAATTGCATTGTTTCTGAATTACACAACCCTTTGCAAAGTGCTGGGTATCTATTTGATAGCACACAACGGTACCAAAATATATAATTATGTGCTGTTCTTTGCCTGGTGGTCCTCTTTAAATATTTAAACTAATTACAATCTAATCTTCACCCTCTCTTTCTTCCTGTCTCCTCTCCGGTATCACTTCAAGCTCTGCTTACAATACCGGTCTTCTGCATTCTCCCCCTTTCCTTTCTTTTTCAAATTCGATTTGAAATATGCTTGTCAAGACAACTGTTCTTTTGATTACCATAATTTATTGATTTGTTAATTACTACTTGAATTACTTATCATTATATTGCTAAAATGTATTCATTGCTATTTTCGTTATTGTTTAAATGGAAAATGCAGAAATAAAAAACTGAAACTGAAACTGAAACTGAAACAACAGAATTATTGCGAGGGATACGGAGGCATTTTAAATTAAACTTTGAAAGCCTCTAAAAGACAAGGTGGAATGGGGTAGAGCCCAAGGGGTGTACATACGATTCGGAGGTCGTGATGCTCTCGTTCCACTCAGAGAGCTTGCTACTCGTGTTCACAAACCTGTTCATAGGAGGGGAAATTTATACATCACATTGGGTGCTTAAATATTGAATCTTTATACTGCAATTTCAGGAAAATTTGGGCTTTGGAAAAGGAAATTCTCAATCCCACAGTACTGTTCATATGTATATTTAGCATGGTTTAATAATCATATCAATGTTTTATTTAACAATAATAATAATAATAATAATAATAATAATAACGGTTATTCATATAGCGCTATTCCCGCGAGTATCGTAGCGCTTTACACCCCGGTAATCGGATACACACTGCAATTATTCCTGCACGTAAAGCGCACATTTTTTACTTCCTATGGAGTATTCCAGCCAGTCGCCTGTTACAATACAAGGTGGAAAATTAAATGTAAGAAAACATGAAACTACATAATATATGTAGCCATTGGAATTTGGCACACACATTTTTTGGTCAAATTCATAACTGAATACATGAATCAATTTCAATACAGTTTTGATGGTCAAATCAGAGAGGCGACGAGTTCATGATGTTTTTTTTATTTTGCGCGATAGACTATTTGAAATGTGTCTACTGTAGGTCATGCCATTCTTAAGTGCCCAGTGCACAATATGTAAAGTCGTAATTAACGTTGGATATAAGGTGCGTTTGGATGCAATAGAGTGTACATAATGGTGTGGGGAGGGGGGGGGGGGGGGGGGGGGCAAGAGGAGAAAGACCAAAGTCATATAGAACATATTGGGTACTGAAGTAGTGGTGTAACATTCTTCTGCTACAACATAATATGTAATATTATAATGAAATTATAGTAATGGTTCTAAACAACTTGTCCTATGATTCAGGCTTTTGGTAGTGGGTTGGAGCTGGACGATCGCCTTCTTGGCAACCACTCATTCACAAATGTTGGGTTTGCCCGACATTGTTTAGAACCGTTACCCATGGCAACGAATAGCTGTGATGTCACACCTTGGTACTCTTATAAATGTAAGGAGTGCTTGAAATTTGACCATCCCTTGGTCAAGTCGTTTTTTAGTACTGTTACGGATGTGATGCAAAGTTTACATTGCTGTAAGAGCTATTGTTGAACACTGGTTTGTGTAAGTGTGTGTGTGTAGGGGGGGGGAGGGGGGGGGGTCATAATAAAAATGTGAGGACTTTGCAAAATACATACGCGGTAGACTGCTTGAAACTTGACCATCCCTTGGTCATGTCACTCTTTAGTACTGCTACGGGTGTGATGCCAAGTTTGCGCCTGATCTCTTTTGCCTTCAGTTCTTTCGACCTCAGCGTTTGTCTCAGGGCCTCGACATCAAGCTCAACCTGAACAAAGGACAGATAATAAAAGATAGGAGAAAAATAAAATGTAGATATCTAAGTAAATGATGAAAAGGAATGATAAAAGAACTAAAGATAAGATGCTAAGTTTGCGTCTGATCTCTTTTGCCTTCAGCTCTGTCGACCTCAGCTTTTGTCACAATCAGGGACTCAATATCAAGCCCTACCTGAACAGGGGGGGGGGGGGGGGGGGGGGGGCGGGGGAATGTTGTAAGAAATAAATAAACTTAGAACAATGGAGGACAGAACAAATAGAAATGAAGATGTCCAGCTTGCATTTGATCCTTTTTCCTTTGAACATTTCTTTCAAACTCGAGATTCATGACAAAATGGGGATGATAAAGTGAAATAAGACAAGAATAAAAGGTACATTAGGAAGGCAAGCAAATTAAGAAAGTCAAAAAACAAAAAAAAATGTCATTGCTTTAGAGACTTGTACATAATGTAATATAGATCATTATATTACAGTACATGTCAACAATAACCTCAGAGTCCTGGTTCAACAAAGCTTGGTAAATACCCACGAGGCTGGTATTGAACTTTGTATTTGAAATCAAAACAAAATGTCTTTACCACATTATTAGCCAGCTAAACAAATTTCAAAGGTTATAACGTCATGCTCCTGGTATACTGCATTTAAAGAAATGCTCAGCAATTTATTCATGATTCACAAATACATGCAGTCAAAATTGTGTATATAGCGACCACCTATAAAAGCAAACAAGAAAATAGGCTACTGTAGACAGGTGCCCTCATTGTATTTCTATTTCAATAATTGAATGTACAAATTTCAAAAGAACTTTAAATAGTAAATCTAATGTTGAATTTGTAAATTGTAAATGTCCAATTTCCTCTTTCATTTTCTTTGGTTCAAAGGCTGATTTATCACCACATTTTGTCCAGATGGTTGGATTATCTAGTCTCAAATTAAATTCTACTTAACGACACTCTGTTAAAAATACCTGAAATTTTTAATGAACATTCTTTCAATTTAAATCACTTGAAAGTCGTACATTGAATTTTAGCGAACATGCAACTTTCAAATAATTTTTATTATTTAAATCAATCATTGAATTTTTGATATTTCAAATGACTAACTTCTTCTGGACTATCTTTTGTTAAAACTGTTGATTTAATAAGCACATCTTGCTCCAGATGGCTGGAATACACAGTCAGAGTCTTTAATTACATTCTACTTGACAACCCTCGGCTAATAATTTGATGAAGTGGATGAGTCTCTACTTTATGGCATCCAATTGCCGCCGACAAACATTGATGTCAAATTAAAGCTTACTAGCATTTTAGCTCAGACAGCATTGCAGCGAAAAAAAATTTTATTTTTATTTCGGGGGCTCCTTTTCGGGGGCTACTTTTCCAACTTTCGGGGGCTACTTTTATCATCTCGGGGGCTACAAATTTCTGGGCTATTTTTTTAATTTCAGGGGATACTATTAAGCTCTAATGCTGTAAGTGTTCATCTGATAAGCATTTGATCACGATTCAAACAGAAAATAAAATAAAAATTCCTCAAAATAAAAAAATGTTTAAAAAATTTGCCCGCCGCCCCCGTGTATTTTTTTCGCTGCAGCATTGTATTTTTTTTGCTGGGACGGAGGTCTTTTGCCTGAATATTATTTGTCCTGTACTTCTTGTGACAAACCCCCCAAAACAGCTTTCACCAATTAAAGTTGTCATCTGAAATTGGGATGATTTAGCACAAATATGTTATTACTTTCCCAGAAAATTACACTATTTGGGGAAAATTGGGATTATTTTGTATGCAAATTAAATTACTTTGTCCAGCAGTTTGATTATATCAGCACTTTAAAAACTCTCAGCCACAGTATCCCCCACCCCCCCCCCCAATCCCTCTCTCACATTAAAGTGCTTTACTCAAGTACTCAAGTACATGAACAACCCATTTGGGATATTTCTGTATCAAATTAGATAATGTTAACATTTCACTTCAACTCTGCTAAATTGTTTGATACAATTACCTGCATTATTGCATAGTAATTCACACCTCTTGTTTCTAACTTCCCTTATCTGACCTAGAACTGTTTTGACTTGTTTCCTCTCTGCATTAAAATATAATTATACCACAGGCATTACTCATAATATAACATTCAATTGTTTGTATCTTTTTATATATTTTAATACCTCAGCAAATTCCGTTTTGAGTCATTAAATCTCTTTCTATCTGATAGCTAACACAGTAAATTATTTTTATCTTTATTTGAATCAGTGGCGTAGCATGGTCGGACAGATTGAGGAGGGGGGGCACGCACAATTATTGGGGGGGGGGGGGGGGGGCACACCTTATGTATTTCTTTTTTTTCTTCAAAAAATGTCCCCTTATGTTTCCTATTGCTTTTTTCAAATTATTTGGGGGGGGGGGGGGGGGCACATGCCACGCCACGAAGTTAACACTTTGAATCAACACAACAAGTTTTACTTTACCTCGGCTAACTCTGTCTTGAGCCTTTCCCTCTCAGCATCGTCAATGTTGAGGTTCTCTATCGTGGGGCTGGCAAGCTCGCTGGGTGTGCTGGCAGGGGACTGCTCAAAGAGGGGGGTAGAATCTCCCCTCCCTCCATTCTGATCATCGGAAACTGTAATATTTAAAAAAAAGTTCATACAGTCATGTAATAAGATATATATATGTTCTAATTGGGAAATGAAAACAAGAAAGATAAACAAATCATACAAAATACATGAAATACCAAAAATGATAAGTTCTCTAATTGTGTATATATCTGATTAATCAAAGAAAAATACTAGCTGGGTGTGCTGGGTGGAGACTGTTTAAAGAATTATCAAAAAGTGGGTTGGAGAACTTTTGGTTGATCATTGGAAAGTCGGAAACTGTACAAAGATGATAAGAACCAAAATATTATGTTTCTAATTTCCAACCAAAAAGAGAAAGAAAAGTAATGAAATAAATCAGCCAAACCATTTCAAGTTGCTACAGAAGTAAGGGTAAAGTTGCCTCTCCATCCAACAATACATCAGAAACATTGAAATGACAACACAATATTATCGATCAAAGACTGTACAGGATAAGTGACAATTGAAAGGCATGCACATCATTTTGGACAATTAAAACGATAAGGTATTAGAGTACCCAGAGATGGTTAAAGATGACATGGTGGAATTGACCCCCCCCCCCCCCCCCCCACACTCTTTTTTCAGGCCCTGATAAACTGCACCATGAACTCAATCTAAAGAGAAAGACAAACATAAATCGTACATGTAGGCTCTATTATTAAACTTTGAAATGAAAAATACATAGGATAGGAACATAGTTCAACAAAATAATATAACAGGGTACTAAATCAGCTGAAAACTGCTCAAAGAGGTGTATAACTGTTGCCCCTCCTACCGTGTCTGATCACCGAAAAATGCACGATGAAAGAAAATAAAAAGAAAGATACACATAAACATAATGGTTCCAATTTCAGACTCCATACTCACACATAGCAAGCGACATAAATCACAGAGTTTAAATCCTAATAGTGTAAATGTATTATAAATACAAAAATCACAGAAGATGTTTCAGATCTAAAAAGGTAACAGTTTATTAAAGGTGTCTTTTTGCTGTAAAACACAGCCTGTAATTAATCCAAAATCCCCAAATGGCACCAATTGCAGCACAGAATATTGCAAAAGACTTTAACAACAAATCCAAATTAAAAAGTTGCAAAATTGTAACTCTAATTTTGTTGTGCAATGTTGCTGAACATTTCATAACAATACAGTATACAGTCACGTGTCAATTATGTGCATCCATTGGAGCATGCATGCACGATCATCCATCCATGCTATGCATACAATCCAGTAGGCAAAATGAGTCAGACGATTTCCATAGTACAATGAAAATATTAAAGTATCAGGGCATCGAGGTATCAATGACACTTCATTCCTAATCGGGAGATTTGCAAGTATATAAACCAAAGTCTACTCTTCGCTATGTAAACAGTATAACACACAGTCGTGTACTGCTGTACACAACATAGACTTGTTTGTACGCCCACAACTTTTTACAATACTGCAAAACAATTAATAGATAGATAGCCCACACAATATTTCCTACAGTCACTTGAATGATAGCAATGCAATTTAACCATGATTTTGTCATACATGTCATATTATAATAGCTAGACAGACGTTTGGTCTGGTTTCATAATATGATCAAGCTCTTTCGGTCACAACTAATTCTGTTTTGACTCATCTCCTCTAGCTGTTACGGTCGGGAAGCTTGTTAACCCCTTGCCTATGAAGGGATGTTGGGATTTGGGAACCTGTTGTAACATACTGTATTAAAGGCATATGCGTGGGTTATTATGAATAGACAGCAAATTCCAACTCGACTCCACCGTAATCTCTGGAGGTAAACTCACGATGTGTGTTGGATCGATCGAAGAGCGGTGCTTCTTATGAAATTGCATGCAGCAAACAGCTGGTGTCTGTATACCGAGAGAGTTTCTCGCGCTGTCACCTAAAGGCATCAAACAGCGGTACTTTGAATTCGGCGGGGTTAAGCGTGTTACATAATATTTTCGCTCGTAAACATCTCTGATGGATCTCCATTCGAACATTCCGAACGCGACTATTTTGTATGCATTTTTGACTCAGGTATTCGGAAGTGGGGCAGTTTGCGATCGCTATTTATAACTGAGCCAATGGGGATTACGTACCGTGCGTAGAAGTGCGCAAGATGGATCCACGCGTGTAATATACCGGTCTGACCCACGCATATACTGTATGCCTTTAACCCATTCCTTTTGGGAATTATGAAATCCCCATAGACTTTGTACACAGCCCACTAGGTTCCCATAGGCAAGGGGTTCAACCCCCTTCAGGATTATAATGTGATTTTGATTCATGTAACTTGCATAAATTTCCATAGACCACACTTGCAAAACCAGAGTACAGTATTGTCAGGACCTGAGTGGGTTACTTAATTATTTTAATAGGAAATTATGTTGCAAATATATGCTCAATAATTCCATGGATAATATCAATTCCAAATTTCCCACCAAGATAGTCCATTCAGGAATGGTCACATAAAATATCGTCATTAAATCTTATACGATCTGCAAGTAAAAAGTCTGTTTATGAAATATCTGTATTCAATAGATCTTTATAACATACACACTTGTGCTAATTAACAAATTATTTATTTTGTATATTTCCCATTTAATAGTATTCCTCTTTGTATCCCTTTTCCCTTTATACCTTCTTAAAGGGATCTAGTAACTTTGTTGACATGTGTAAAAAGGGATGAATGGTTGATGCAATGTATAGTGTTGTTATCTCATATGTCCACAGGGTATTGTGTGAAAATTTCAAGTCAAATGGACATTGTATGGCCAAGTAATGAGCGAAAATGCAAAGTGATATTCAGTAACTCACTGCACTCACTTTGTACACGGAAGAAAAACTCGCCCGGAGTTTTTCTTACCTGAATACTTCAATCATACATATCTTTGTAACGAAAGGGAAATTTGAAAAAACGAAACCTGTCCCATGATTTTATTGTTAATACGAATACAACAAGGTATAAGGGAACCGCTAGAATTACAATTTTATTTTGAGGATTTGGACAATGTTACTAAGTCCCTTTAAATGTGATTTGTTCTCTATGAAATATTGTTGGTTATAAATGAAAATCAAATCAAATAATGAAGATGAGCCAAAGCATTTCATTACAACTTGTATTAGAATTATAAAATTGCATAGTTTGATTTCAACCTTGTTTGAAAGAAGCATGATCAGACATGGAAGTCCCAGATGAGACTTCACTCGGAGACTCTGGCCCCAAATCGCCATCGAAGTCTGGGACCAGGGATAGATAAGTCTGATAGCTCGGGGCGTCCTTCAGCGGCGAGGAGTAGCCCTGGTCACCATCATTATCGTGGTGGCCATCGTCATCAAAATGGTTTTCATCCATCCCGAAAGAAGTTAAAGTCTGAGGCTGGACCACTCTTTGATCGTTAATCGATGATGGCCTATTTTTGGCGTCTTTTATCGTTCTTTCGTTGACAGTTTCTGTGCGATCCGGCTTCATAGTTGGCGTATGATCCATGCTTAAAGAATTGTTGCTAGTTAGTCATGTGCACTAGATGTCCCCAAATCAAAGGCAGGTTATTACCTTTGCACAATCAACAGGAAGTACTTTTTTTTCTATTGCCGATAAAATTTGATAAACATTTCCATATCATTAAATCTCCATTTAGATGTATGTGTCACCGATGCAAAGACAGAGATTGATCATCACAAAAACAACTGGCCAAAGATATTTTTGTTCTATTGGTGATCAAATTTGTTTCCAATACCATCAAATATGTCCGATGAGGTAGAAGTTACATGCATGACATCCATTCTGCATGTACGTACAGTAATAGCCGCACAATGACTTTGACAATTAACACATTACGAACGCTTCAACAGGTCCACATGTACACTCGACATATTCCCATAGATACATGTACACACTTGTACGGTATAATACCAGTATAGCTCCTATTTAAATTTGCAGGTATTTGCTTCCATGCAGTTAAAATATAAGGTGCAGCAGTTTTACAGCTAACACTAATTAAGAAATGTACATGTAACAAAGCTGCATCACAATGCAATGCCAATGTATCCCGCCACAACAATACAGTCCACAATCACCAATATATCATTCGACCCACATATCGGTTGATAATCAATGGAAGGATAAACAACGCATCTGATTGGCGACCTTGTACTTGCAGTGTGTACACGCCATCTGTTGGCAAACAGCGATCTATAGATTCACAAAAATATGATGAAAATGGATCGATAGCATGCCAAAAATAATTCCAAAAACAGAGTTACCGGGTGCTGCACAGATTTATAAAGTACTACTGTACATTGTATGACCAACAACTTCTAACACCAGTTGCAATAAATCTGATGCATTATTTTCTAAAAAGGTAAAAACCAAAGTTCTTCTTGGGTGCAAAGTGCCTCAAACTAAAACAGATAAGAGTTAAGATTGTAACTTGGCTACCAATTTGCTTAACAAGTCCGGTGTGCAATGTCTTTCAAGTCTTTTTTTTTGCAACACGTACAAATACAGGAATGACAGATTTGAGTCATACGACTGCTAGAGATGTCCTGTTTTGTACGCCCTTCTGTCTTTAAACAAATAATGTACAGCAAACTTGGGTGAAGTGCAAATTATCACTATACCACTGATGCAGCTCACTACACAGTTCAAACAAAAAAAGGTGGGTTGTTATGAATTGTACTCCCACAAACAAATGCAGTGGCCCATTAATTTGATTGGTAAACAAAATCATATACCTAATCAATGAAATCAAACCTTCCCTAGGTTGCATTTATCCCAACAAGGACGAGAGCTATTTCAAGGCAAAATTGATCATTATTTTCCTCAACAAATTGGCAATTTCTATTTTTTGTATACCTACGACATAAAAAGGTGGAAAATATTAAGTTATTAAAACTTAAGACAAATATGAAGTAACTTTGCTCGAAAATTGCCAATTCGAGCGCCAAAATATGTATTGAAAATATGACAATGTGTTGCCAATTTAAGGATTTTCCCAAATTATAGCGATATATGCTATAATAAAAATCATTAACAAATAATGAAAGCAGTAAGAGTAACAAAATAGGGCTAAAAACATCTATAGATACATTTATACTCTTTCTCCTTATATACATGTACACTTCATAGATTATCTTCTTGCTGAAGTATAGCAGCGTGTTCACACACAACAAATTTTCATCCCTTAATCACGACTAAAGAATCATGACTAACGAAACGTCTATGGCAAGCCCTTTGTGTAACAAATAGATAAACTCTGTTTTTGTCAGATAAACTCAGTTTTTCTCAGATAAACTCAGTTTTTCTCAGATAAACAGAGTTTATCAACTGATAAACTGAGTTTTTCTGATAAACTGTGTTTATTTGGAGAAAAACTGAGTTTATCTGAGAAAAACTGAGTTTATCTGAGAAAAACAGAGTTAATCTAGTTTTTACACACAGGGCTTGCCATTAGTCATGATTCTTTAGTCATGATTAAGGGATGAAAATTTGTTGTTTGTGAACACGCTGTAGGACTACCAAACCACAAATATGTGGGCCATCGTCCTTGATTGGTTATGCTGTTTAAATTGTAATGGGATGTGGTTATGGAAATGTTTATTTTAAGAATTATGAGGTATTCACAAAATTAGTTATTCTATAATGGTCAATCAATCGATCAATCAGAAAGACTTTTTGTATTTAATTGATCATAAATTATTCTTGCATGAAATGGTTGATGTGTAAAAAGTTGAACAGTTTATAATACAATTGTCAATTTCTACAGATCCCAAAAAAGGGCATTTAGTTCAAAGCATCATGACATACGTATGAAATTGGTTTGGAATATCTGAGCGAGTGAGCGAGATATTATTCACACAGTTCAAAGTCGAGCATTAAAGGATTTGCACGAGTACAGGTTTAACCTGATCCATACGAGATTATGACACTCCCATAGACTTTGTACATAGCCCATCCGGTTCCCGTAAGCAAGGGGTTAAGAGAAAGAAATTATCACTTTATTTGTAAATATTTTGTTTGTAATCAAGTAAGTCAAGTACAAGTGAAATTCTTAACTAAACTCTTGCATTTAAATTAAAATACTCTTTTATTTTTTGCAAATTTGTGCATCTGGGCCTTATCTATAACCTTGAGACAATTTAGCTATTCAATTAAATATTAACTCAGAATCTACCTTGCATACATTAATTTTTGCTATGTCAGGCAACCTTTACTTTAGAAAATGATTGATATAATTTGTTAGTAAGCTCGCTAAAGTACACTAATGATAAGACTACATGTTGAAAATATCAAATAATATGTACACAAGTCAGAAAGCATTACAAATGTGCTAGTTCTACAGAGTATGAAACAAGATTAAATCAATATTGTTAACCCGCTCCCTTCGAGATTCTGAAAACCCCATAGACTTTGTACATAACCCACCCGGTTCCCGGTTCCCGTAAGCAACGGGTTAAGTTACTGAGTAAAATGTTATGTACACTAGATCTGAGCAGATCTGTTTTTTTGTTTATTGGCTTCATATGGAAGTGAACGGTTTTGGATAAGAGCCCAGATCACACGTACTGCTATCAGCGCCATATTAGAAGCGGAGCAGTACATTTATGATTAGGTACAGTACAAGGTCCATTGACTTGAGTCTGAACTTTCCCTTTGTCCACCCTCTGTATTTTGCTGTATTTTGCACAACAGATTTGTTAAGATTAATTTAAATTGTAAGAATGTAAACTTATAAAATGTAAAATTGGGTTTGGTCTTGACATTTTAATGGGAAAAAATACTTTTTTTTTTACGAGGGCGATTTTGAAAATTTTGAGGGAAAAAAACGCCCTCATGAAATTATTCACGAGGGCTATTTTGGGGCTCACGGGGGCTCTTTTTTTTTTACATCGTTTTCACTGCTCAAGGGTCTAATAAATGATTATCATGATGTGATCTATCTGATTATGCCATGTTTGGTCCGTTTCTGACGTTTTTCCGATCATGCAAAAAGATGTAAAAAAAAAATAATAATAAAAAAAAATTTCCGCCCCCGTGCCGTGGCTCACGGGGGCGATTTTAAAGGTATCGGGGGCGAATCGCCCTTTGCCCCCGTGTATTTTTTTGATTGCTTCAGGATAACAATTAACTCCTTGAGTGCTAACTGTATAATGTCACGGTTTCGCACCACACAATAGTACAATGTATAATTCCCATTGATCTGCATCCCTAGCAAGCTAGGAGTTAAATACCATTTTCGAGGTAATAAAAAAAAACACAGGCATGCTTTTTGCAAAGAACCCAAATACTGTACACATTACCCTTTATCAGCCACTTGGGAATATGTTGAATGTTATTTAATTCTTTTGTCAACATACTTACATTGCATGGTGATATCTTGGATAAGTGTTACTCAACGACATTTACCCTCCGATAGGTTAGAATAAAATGTGAATACAAGTCCCTTAAATTGTAAATTTTTTCTTGACATTTGGAACTTGCACAATAGGCTTTAGAAAGAATGATTTGTAGCCAGGTTTTGCAATTTCTCTATAATTGTCTACGAGCCTACAGGCTATAATAAGTGCTTCCAATGCTTGCCTGGTGCACGACAGTGTTAATATATTTTTAACTTGCTTGTAATTCTTGTAAATGATCCACACTTCATTGAAAATTAACTGAACATTTAAAGTTAACAGACAAGCACAAAACAGTACAGTCTCCATTAAATTTAATTATCATAATTTGATTCTATAAACAAACATTTCTTCTGCATACTCCTCATGCTCATTCTTCTACTTGTTTTAAAGGGTACCACCACCTAAAAATGATATTCTTATACATTAAATGAAAGGTAACATCTTTAGTATTCCATTCCATCAACAAGTTCACACAAATATGTTTCCAGAAAAAAAAAATATATAATTGGAAAACGCATCACCATTCTAAAGCATGCGTTCATGGGTCTGCATATATACGAGACTACTTTGTCCAGAGCGAACGAATCGCCCAGGATTCTATTGTCTCCAAACGTACGTGTGAATAGCATTGACGCACTCGCAAATGTTTTGCCCGTACGGAACCAGGAAATAGTAGTGGTTCCGTAAGTAGTGGAAATCAAGTGCTTTGTTTATGAATTACACAACCCTTTGCAAAATGTTGGGTATCTATTTGATATCACAAAACGGTACCAAAACATATAATTATGTGTTGTTCTTTGTCCCCTTAAAATATTACAAATATCTTCATCCTATCATTTGTATCATTTGTATAATGTATATTTTTTTTCTCTGTTAGGATTTTTGAAATTCATAACCACCACCATCCACTCAAGCTCCCTGCTTATGATGGTTGGTCTACTGCATTTATTTTTGTAATAATATACATAAATTATTGTCACACTAATAATATATTTTACGATTGTATAACTATTTTAATTTCATTTTTTTTTTGTTCTTCTAATTTGTATAAAATACACAAATAAAATGCGTAAAAAAAAAACTAAAAAAAACGATGTATGATACCAATTGACAAGTATATAGTGTATAAAGTTCTATATAATTTTGAGAAAAATAAGCTGCTGGCTCCCTGGCCACCAAAAATTAGCTTCAAGCAACAAAAACTCAACTATGCAACATATTTTTGCCCAAATGGGCAACCAAATTGTTAGACTTGTGATGTTTTTTTCTTTGTTTGCATTCACCGTTTCAAGTTTCAGGCCACTAGAACTTTGATTACCACCTGTTCCCTTCGAGATTCTGAAATCTCCATAGACTTTGTACATATCCCACCCGGTTCCTGTAAGTAATGGCTTAACCCCTTGACTACGGGAACCAGGTGTGTTATGTACAACGTCTATGGAGATTTGAGAATCTCAATGGGTTAATAGAAGACAAAAAGTTACTATCAAGCATTTTCCAGGTACTTATACTCCCTTTAAATGCTAAGTGTTGTTGAATTCTACTCTCTCAGAGTCTCAGTACAACCCCAGGGCCTTTCATCATGATGAGACGCAACCATCTGCTACAATATGACAATCATGTTCATGTCCATTACACATCTGTCATTTATATCTTAAGCCCTCCGCACACAGAGCCGACTCGACCCGATCCGACTGGTTTTCAGTCGGTTCAACTCAGTATACGTTGCCTCAGGACTCCTGTTTTGCCGGTCAAGAGCCAGTCGGAGATCATTCGAGGCCGATTCAACATGTTGAATCGGCTACAACTGCCCTCTTGAATACTTCAAGTCGTTCAAGATGAGATTTACATTTATGAAATAACATTGTTCTCTCGTAGTTGAACAATTATTTAGATGCCTGATCGGGCAAGCAAACTAGACAATTGATGACATTTTACTTGCAAGCCCGACACAAATTTTTACTTGCCCCGGGCTAGTGGCCCTGGTGTAGTGTAGTGTAAGAGTGATTGAGTACAATGAATACAATGTATTTGTACATCATGCACACTGTACCTTGAACAGAAGGGGAAAAGGGGAGGAGTGACTTGCCAGGGGTAAAATTGAAGAAATGTATTTATAAAGCTCTCGTGAATATTTATGAGACAATTCAAAACTCAGACGGCAACATGTACGCTAACAAACTTTTTTTTTCCTTCACCATAATACAACATTGATTATCTTCAAGACATTGTGATTGTGCAATAAGAGGGTGTTTTTAATTATGATCTGGAAAGTAATACTGTACATATTTAGTGTGAACCTGAGCAGGGTGGTTTTATTTCAACAACTTGAACATTCACCCAGCCATATTCCCTCAACAAATGTCAAATATACAGAGTGAGTCAGAAAAAATGTCCCACTTTTGTAAAATTGTATTGTAATCCTGAAGAAGGATCATAGCTAATTAATCAATGTTTGCGATTAGCGCCTAATATGATTGATATTCACCTCTATATAGCACTTAACAATATTTAACTTTACTTTAACTAACTTTAATTTGCTCACTTGTATGCCCCTCAAAATATTTGTATCATTACATGCACCACTGGCGATAGACACGATAATGTATTATAATATTATTTCAAGACTGCTTTGAGAAAAAAACCAGAACGTCAATGACGTAGCGCTCATCCGGCATCTCGCAACATCAAATATCGCAAATTTCATGTGGTACACTTTTCAACTGGTCAAAAAATAAAAATGTGATGCCCTGGAAGGGACATAAAAATTAATTGTAAAAAAATTAGAGTGAAAAAAATATAAATTTGACGCCCCGGAAGGGACATGGGAAAAAAAAAAATTTAAAAAAATAAATAAAAAATAAAAAATAAATAAATAAATAAATAAATTTTAAAAAAATAAATAAATAAATAAAAAAATAAAAAATAAAAAATAAATAATAAAAATAAATAAATAAATAAATAAATAAATAAATAAAACATTACCATAATTAATTAATGGAGAAAAATTTCAAAATTCTGTGTAGAAGTTTAGTGTACCAAAGTTAGCTCTACCAGATAAAGCAAACCAAATCAAAATCGGTCGCGAAATGAAGGAGAAGAAGCATTTTTTGTGATTTTTGGAATAAATTTGCATAAATTACCATAATTAATTAATGGAGAAAAATTTCAAAATTCTGTGTGGAAGTTTAGTGTACCAAAGTTAGCTCTACCAGATAAAGCAAACCAAATCAAAATCGGTCAAGAAATGAAGGAGAAGAAGCATTTTTTGTGATTTCGAATAAATTTGCATAAATTAGCATATATAATGAATTTCACGATTCTGTGTAGAAGTTTTAAATCCCCCTCCTAGCCCTATCTTATGAAACATTCAGAATCAAAATTGGTTGAAAAATAACGAAGAAGAAGCATTTTGAAAACTGTGGACGGACGGACGGACGGACGGAAGGACGGACGGAAGGACGGACGGAAGGACGGACGGACGACGGACGCCACGCCATGGCATAAGCTCATCGGGCCCTTCGGGCCGGATGAGCTAAAAAAGCATTCATGAGGATGTTTACTTCCCCAGGGTGGTTTGATTCCCAAGACTGGTTTATACTGCTTCCGACTGGAAGTGGAAGATTCACCCAGATAGCTTCAAATTCTCACAACAAATCTTCAATGTTAATTACATGTAGATTGTCTTTAAAAAACACACACACACTATACATGTATGAAGTACAATGTACGTGTGTCATGGCTCCACACTTACCTTTTTGGTCAGTGGGGTGGTTGGGCCAGTGAAATAATTTCTTCCCCTTTTTCTGGTGGCCCGAAAAATAAATTTACAGCCCCAACATTTTTATTTCATGAGTAAACTTTTTACTATTCAAAATATCGCTCTTTCCTGATCAAACCTCTGATTATAGATGAAGCATCATGACAAGGAAGAAAACAAGATTTGTCTAATTTTGTCAATGTCCAGATGAAAATCTTCTTGCTCGATCGGGCCACCAAAATATGACTTTTAAATACATTTTTGCTGGCCCAAAGTGCATTTAACTGGCCCTGGGCCAGCGGGCCAGCGGGCCAGCAGGCCAGCGGGCCAGTGCGAGTGTCGAGCCCCGTGTATGTGTACAATGACATTCAAGCACAATGTTGACAGCAAGACTTATTTTAGACTGACAAATTTATTCACTACACTACAGTACAGATCTTGAATACAAATTGTCCTAGTTACGTGTAAATTGTCCTTCGTACTTTAAATCCATGTGGGATAATGCCTCTTTTAAAGGGAGATAGTTACTTTGTTGGCATACATACATGTATGTGCAGAAAGTGGTGAATGGATGTCCTCGGAGTATTGTGTGAAAATGTCACATTAAACGGATGTTATATAGCCAAGAAGTGAGCGAAAATGCAAAGTGATATTGCACTGACTTTGTACACAAACTTTATGACTATCCAGTGGATAGTTAAGAACAATTAAATCGTAGTTATGTTTCTAACACAAAAGAAATTTTAAAAAACAAAACCTGTTCCATGCTTAGAACTATCAATTGGTAAATACGTTGAACGATTGGTAATTGGTATTACAAGGTACATGTATGAGGGAACCACTAGAGTTCTTAGCTTTGTGGATTTGGACAAAGTTAGTATAGATACATGTAGATCCCTTTAAAGTAAATTGTCCTTCACAAGTACTTTAAATCTATGTGGGTAATGCCTTTTTTTTTTTAAATAGACACTTTTTTTCCATCCTGGCCTTCAGTGGCGACTCACAGCATCTCACCGAGAGCTTGATAATGTAAGAGCGGCTTCATTTCAATCTTGCCTTCAACCACCAGAGAGATCCACCGCCTCCATCGCCCATGGCAACAATAATGTAAATATTCGCCCACATGTACAGCAATTTCTGTGCATAATCAATGCTACTTGTCGAAATTAAAGGGATACTAGACTTTTTACTAGTTTTGGTCAAACAGAATTTTAGTAACTAAAATTTGAAAGTTATTGATAACTTTAATGATAAGTTAATGATCATTAAAACACTTAGTTATAAAGAGTAACTAAAACTTGCAAGTTATCATTAAAAACTTAGTTAAAGGGATAGTACTACAGTTTGGGTCAAACTGAATGTTAGAAACAAAAAATTGCACCTTATCAAATGTTAAAGGGACATTTTCCCCAACATATAATCAGCTTTGATTATGTTCTCTAAACATTAAAACACAATTTCATGCAAATACGACCAACATTGGCTTTTTGAGCAAGGGATGAGCATCATTCAAAGTCACTCGCTGTACGGGATAATCCCATTCATCGCGAACACCAAGGAGGCTGCCATTGATGTTTATGAAACTCGGATCGCTCTAAAATGTGACGTCAAACCCGAACTACTCTTTTTGTTGGCTCACGTTTTGCATTGTGTTTGTGCACAAACCCCACGAGCTGCGAGAGCTAACAAAAAGAGGCGGAGCTTGTTTGTTCGGGTTTGACGTAGCATTTCGGCGCGAACAATTCAAAATCCGGGTTTCAAACAATATAATGGCAGTCTTCATGCTATACGCGATGAATGGGAATAGCCCATACAGTGATTGACTTTGAATGATGCCCCTCCTTTGTTCAGAGGGCAAACATTGGACATATTTGCATGAAATTATGTTTTAATGTGTAGAGAAATTTATCAAAGGTAAATAGATGATGGGGAAAATTTCCCTTTAAAAACTACATTGTATTAGTTATAATTCCACCAAGCCCGAAAGGTAGAAAAACATACAACTGGCTAAGTTAATATGCTGTAATCATTATTTTAAAAAACAGCCCTTATCTAAAAATATAATTGGTTTCAACCATTTTGTATTAAAAATTGTGATTGTGATGTTTTGTTAAAATAATGATTCAATAGAGAGATCATTAACAACTAGATTTAAAAACCTCTTTTGTATATTTTCAAAACAGTGTAGGCTTTAATTACTTAGCACTGCCTGCATTGATGCCTATGATCACCGAAGCTTCTATGGATATTGGTGATAATCTTCTTTGACTTACATACTGTAGTATTCAAAGCTGGTTAGGAAGAGCTCAACTTTGTAAATCACACTGACTTGCATTCATTGCTGGACTGAGTGCTCATTAGGAGTTTTAGGACCTCTTTGATTGGAAGACACCATGGAAAAAAAAAAATCAAAATTAATTTTCGGGGCTACATTTCAAGCTTGAACTGCTAATTTACTGGGGCTCTTTTATGATTTTCAGGGGCTCTTTCTGGCATTTCAGGGGCAAATTTGCCCTGAGCCCAGGGTAGGAAATAAGCGGGGGCTGAGGGTGACTTAGCCCCCTAATTTTCTAAATAGCCCCCTGAAATCAGTAGATAGCCCCTAAATTTACCATCTATTTTTAGGGTATAATGTGAAATATTTTGTGATTTCCATCAGATTGAAAAAGTAGCAAAATACAATAAAAACTGAACAACAAATGTAGAAGTTTGACTTTTTTTTTTACTTACAAGTACTACTTTTTGCAGACATGTTACATTTCATGAGCTTTATTCAATGGTAAATTACTGTGTGGTTGGATTACATGTCGAATCACTTGTTTTTCCAGTAAGTGTTATATAATATGGATGCAAAACTTGGACTTTAACCCCTTGACCACGGGAACCGAGTGGGTTGTGTACAAAGTCTTTGGGGATTTAATAAACTTGTAGGGAAAGGGTTAAAAGAATCGGACATGAGAAAGATTGAGGCCTTTGAGATGTGATGTTGTTGGAGGATTCTTTGCATCCCTTGGACCAACCCCAAAAATCCTTTTTATTTCATGAGGACTATTTTTTTTTTATTTAGAAAGTAAAATCACCCCTGTGTAAATGTTCACCAGGGCTATTTTGGGGCGCACAGTGGCTTTGTTGTCTTGTATTTATTTGTTTTAATTTTATATTTATTTTTCTCAGACATTGTAATAATTGAATAAAGATCCCACCCTACATGTATACTGAAGACAGGGCTCGACACTCGCACTGGCCCACTGGCCCGGGGCCAGTGAAATTGCACTTCGGGCCAGCACAAATTTATAAAAGTCATATTTTGGTGGCCCGATCGGGCAAGCAGATTTTCAACCCAACATAGACAAGAACTAAGAAAAATCTTGTTTTCTTTCATGACATACTTCATCTATAATCACAGGTTTGATCAGTTTACTTATAAAATCCAATTTTCGGGCCAGTAAATTTTTCTTTCGGGCCACCAGGAAAGGGGAAGAAATAATTTTATTGGCCCAACCGGGCCGCTGACAAAAAAGGTAAGTGTGGAGCCCTGCTGAAGACAACCATTCTAAGTCCAATAAAAACAACATTTTGCATGCATGGGACTAACTAAAAAATGTGATATACTCAGCGAGGGCGATTTTGTTGAACGATTTCTTCTTTTTTTCGCCCCCCTGTTTTGGCTCATAGGGGCGATTTCAAAGGTTTCGGGGGCGAATCGCCCTTTGCCCCCATGTATTTTTTGCGCTGCCTTGGACTGCAAGAAGTTCTTCAAAAATATCTGAAGACTACATTTGTAAAACCACTCCTTGCACACATCTACAAAATATTGTACATGTAGGACCATTTACTGCACACAGTGGCAAATTCTAATGGACACAATTTGAACTACAAACAGAGAGAAAAGAACAGCCTATCTAAAGTCACCAAATCCAATCCATATCTAGATTAAAACTGATTTTATCATTTATTGTACAAACTTTCACTTCAAAAAGGATAAATTATACTTACAAAAACCGTCATATAAGTTCCATTTGTTTCCCTTGCTGCTCGGTTTTCCATTTTTAGGGCCATTTTTAGGGCCATTTATGATCGATTTTGCTGAATTTAAGTTCAGAATTTTGCGTGAAAATTTGACAAACTTTTTCTGTACCGGCCTACGTTGTTCCCGTACGGGGCAGCATAGCTCTGCTCACTTTTGTGTCCTTGCACAGGGAAATCAACTGAAAGCTTCATAATTTGGACATATCATGTGTAGAGACAGTGGATTGGAGAAAAACATGATGACTGAAATGGTCGAAAACGACAGAAGAAAGAGATGGCTTGATGGTGTAAAGGAAATGATGGAAATGGACCTAGGCAGTGCTCAAAATTAGCATCTAGGCCCACTGGCCCGGGGCCACTAAAAATTAGCTTTGGGCTACCAAATTTCATTGATATACTAAATTCTACTGGCTCATACGGGCAAGCAAATGTAACAGAATTTGTTATACTTTTCTTTACTTGGGGCCACCAGATTTAGGTTTAGGGCAACTAGCAGTTGAAAAATCTGGGCCACAAGGCAAATAGGTTAATTTCTAGCATTGACTTACATTAGGTAAGTTGAAAAAGGCTGTGCAAGACAGGAAAGCCTGGCAAGAGAGGATCCGAGGGGTCACAAGAGGCCGAGGTCTGCTACGACCTGATCCACCTTTAGTTAGATTTAGATTACTGTCATGCAATCTATTGTCACATTGCTTTATACATTGTGTACAGTGAATCTTTTGGGAAATTATGTTAAGACAACTTATAAAACTTTTGGTCTAAAGATGTAGAATTCTTAGTGCCAAAGTTACATGTTTTTTTGCCACTTAGAATTTATAATTAAATTAAAAGGAGTGTTTTTTCTTCTTCTTAATCTCACTCAATAGGCAGACTTCTATAACTAGAAATAAGAAAATGTATGTTGACAAAATGTAAGTTGTAGATGACAGTAACACTATTAAGTTTAGTAATAAGTGAAAGTTTCTCACAATTCTCATAATTTGAAAGAATATTTTTGTAAGCATCCTAAAGTTGTTTTACATTTTTGCAGCGCAACTGCGGCAGCATGCATGTTAAGAACAATTCCACTGTACATGTACATAGACAATTATGAATAAATAATGAATCAATTAAGTTAAACGTTGTTGTCCATGGCACTGCATTTCCGTGTAATTTAATGTAAAGAAAAATAATTTTAATTATATGAGTTAAAATTGGACAATAAATACAATCTAATTCTAAATATAAATAATCATGGTCACAAATCTCACAGCGTTGGAACTCAAACCTACATGCCAAATAAAATTATAATTATTTAACACCTTCACAATTCAAGGACGAAACTAAAGTAAAATAAAATTACCAAAACAATGACATTTATGGTAGGTGTACTACAAATCGGCACTGTTTTTGATATTGGCACACCGCGTAATATTTGTTTTTGCGCGTGTTGTTAAAAATCGCGCATGTGATGATGCGCGCTACCCTTAAAAACTAAACTGGTCGAAATTTTGAGGAGAAATAATGCGTAGATCGTCCGCTACGAGTAAATTTGTGAAATGATGCCAATAAAATTAACATCACACAAGAAATTTGGAGTTGCGTGCATTGTCAACGAGAGTTGAGGGGGTGCCGGTATTAAAAACACTTCGAACTTGTGAAGCCAAAAAACCACGCGCACGTTCGAAGGCGCTATCTCAAAATATAATTAATACATCGCAAATCTGATCATCGCATCGGAATCTGCACTATTTTCTCAATGTGTGAGTACAATTTCAAGAAATTTGTACAATTTTTAAGTCTTAAACTGTCGGAAATGTTTTAGTGTGCCGATGTGGGGGTCACTCAATCATACATGTTCACAACACAGGCAGCTCTCACTCAACAGTCCAACTCCAGGCAATACACTCATTTTCTAAAGTGACTGAACCTTACCAATGAAAGAGGAAATGTCAACATCTCCATAATCTGGAGACATGCCGTTCGGTGCACCTGACATCTTTGCTCTAGATTCGGATTCCGGTTATTGTTTAAATATCTAATTCTGCGTTCACAAACAAGGGCTTTCAGTTTCAGTTTCAGTTTCCAATGCACCGGCCGTGTACTGCACTGCGACTGCACAGCTGACTGAAGTTGAACGGGAAGCTCTCGGCTGAGAGTCTGGTGAAGATACCGTCAAAAACAGCACCGCATTAGCTGCTGTAAAACTTCAAAATATCCCTTTTTCTCGATTTGTCCGTAATTAATTGTCAAAAATCTGACAAAATCTCCTGTCCTCGTTTCAAGAAGAAACGCTGTCACGTCTTGTAACACTAAAACAACGGTTTTTGACGCGGAAATCTGTCGGTTCATGCGACTTTTCGGGCGATGTTTTTGTGGACGTGTTAAAAGATCAGTGACCTTTGTACCGGAACCGGAAATACACTAGAGGAAAATGCATTAACATGCAAAAACAAAACAATGAATGCCACGCCTACTTTGAGTTGAGCCTCAGGCCCACCCCTACATTTCGAGCGGAATCGCCCCCCCCCCCCCCTCCCCCCCTCCCCCCCCCCCCCTAGCTTCGACATTTCGCGCGATAATTCCGTAACGCGTTTTTTTTTTCCATTGATGAAGCATGGATTGAGAATAGTACAATTGGTGGTGGTGCATGGTGGTGCACTGCTGGTGGTGGTCACGGTCCCACGGTGATGGTGGTGGTGGTGATTGTGGATTGTGGCGGTGGTGGTGATTGTGGATTGTGGCGGTGGCAGTGGCAGTGGTGGTGCATGGAGGTGATAGTAGTGGTGGTGGTGGTGGGGTCGTGGTGACACGAGGCCAATTATACTGGCGGCTCAGTAATGGCGCGCGGTTGCAGGTGGAAATTATTGGTAGTTTATTGGAGGGATGGTGGTGGTGGTAGCCCAGGTCGAAAAAACAGTTGAAACCAGTTGGAAATTCAACTGGTTTTTACTGGTTTTAACTGGCCTCAAACGGTAGCAGTTAAAATTCCCGGTTCCCAGTAAAGATAAATGGACAGATGCGGAAGACCAGTTAAAACCAATAGAAATACCAGTTGAAACCAACTGCTTTAACTGGTCCTCGTGTACTGGTTAATCCCACTACTGGTTTGTTCATGGTTTCAACTGGGTTTCTTACTGGTCAGCCTAACTGGGTTCTTACTGGTCAGCCTAACTGGGTTTTTACTGGTCAGCCTAACTGGGTTCTTACTGGTCAGCCTAACTGGGTTCTTACTGGATTCTTACTGGTTGTTCCAGTAGATTCCAGTTGATTCCAGTGTACCAATTTCCATATTGAAACCATCAACTGGTACCAGTTGGCAACAGTTTTCAACTGTTTTTTTTTCGACTTGGGAGTGGCCGGTGCATGGTGCGATGGAATTAAAACTACAATCTTACTTGATGACGGATTTTACTTTATGGTATAACCTCATGTTGTTTCGTATAGCCTTTCAAATGGGTAATTATTAAACTATTTATGCTAAATAAATGAGTAATTTCGTGATTTAAAAAAATGAATAATTCAAAAAGGTCTCGGCAATCTAAACGAGTGGTCTCGGTCCCGTTTTTGTAAATAACGCACCCCCCCCCCCCCCCCCCGGGCCCCCCTTGGAAAATCCTGGCTACGGGCCTGGTGGTGGTGGCGGTGGTGGTGGTGGTGGTGGTGGTGGTGATGATGGTGGTGGTGGTGGTGGTGGTACGTGGTGGTGGAGGTAGTGGTGTTGGTGCATAGTGCAATGAAGGTTGCGAGCGCCTTGGGCATGCCGGTGCGGTGAAGGTGGTGGTGCACGTGGTGGCCGTGGCATTAATGGAGATGGTGGAGATTCCTGATGGTGATAGTCAGTGGTATAGCGTGCCTGGTTGGATTGTTTTGAGGGCATACCATATAAATGATATATATGTATTTTTTTAAAAATATGTTTATACTCTACATTATTTTGTCAAATGATTGGGGTAATGTGCCCGCCCCCCCCCCCCCCCCTCCCCCACCCTTGTCCCGGCCACGTAACTACGCCACTGTGACAACCAAGCCACTGTAATTAGATTTGTGTGTTGTTGTTGTTGGTTTTTTTGGGGGGGGGGCGGGGCCCTGGGGGGGGGGGGGGGTAAAAAATACACAGACAGCCTGATAGCATTGCAATAATGCTGTATACCAAAGTCGAAATGACATGAGAACTGTGGGAATGAGATTAAAATTAAAAGTTATACATTTCGTTAAATAAATTGTATCATTCCAATCTAAATTCCACATTTGCTCATCGACGGTTTGCCTATGCAATTCAATCTTTTTTCACCGGGGGGGGGGGGGGGGGGGGGGGGTCTGTCCTCATTGAAAGGGGGGTATCATGCGTGACCAAGAAAACGAGTAATTAGGGTGGTTTTTTACGATCAGTCGAGATACTCGAGCATCTCGAATAGGGTCTCAAAATCACCCAAAATCAGGAAAAAGGGTATCTTTTTTAGGCTGATGAATTACTCGTTTAGGGTCTCAAAAAGATGAATTACTCGTTTAGGGTCTCAAAAACTCAGCTTACAGTCTTGCTTAGGGTATCAAAAATAGTTATGACTTGCTTAGGGGTTTACAAAAAATTGATTACTTGCTTAGGGTATCAAAAATAGTTATAACTTGCTTAGGGGTTTACAAAAAATTGATTACTTGCTTAGGGTATCAAAAATAGTTATAACTTGCTTAGGGGTTTACAAAAAAATTGATTACTTGCTTAGGGTATCAAAAATACTTGCTTAGGGGTTTACAAAAAATTGATTATTTGCTTAGGGTATCAAATTACCAATAATCATACTTATTTAAGGTGAATTTGTTGCACCACGCAAATACTCGTTTAGGGTGCTTTTGGCAAGTCCTTGGTCACGCATGATACCCCCCTTTTTATGAGGACAGACCCCCCGGGCTTTTTTCCTGATCAAAAACACCTAGCGGTGATCAAAAATCGATCGTATCGTATTATTATTATACTGGAACCGTAGAGGGCAGCATTAATTCGAGATGGCGGAAAATAAAACTGGTCCAAAATCAACATTGCTTCCAGCAGTAAGAATCCGAACTATAATGAAAAGTTCACCTGAAATCAGCGCAATAAGCCAGGAGTCATTATATCTCATAACGAAGGCGACGGTAATGCATTATTTGTTTTCCTTTTCTGTTAAAAACATATGTAACTCTTTGTCATTCTGTTGTGTTGTCCCACATATACACTTTGGTGTAAGTCGATCTTGTCAAAATAACGTTGTCTTTTTTTGTCTTTGAAACTTTGATGAACGATTAGCTATTGTCTATTGATCATTGAGCTCGGCCTCGAGGCAGTTCATTGTAATGTGTACACAATGTAGTAATTAAAAATGCCAATAAAAGAGGTAAATTACTCCCTATAAAAAAGATGAATGATTATGTTTGCACTTGCACTTACAGTACTACTTATTGACAAGACAAGCGAAACTGAATAGTGAAAGTGAAACTGAATCATGAATGAACATAAATATTAATGAAAGAAGATGAATGACTGCAGCCACCAGCTGTCCTCGTCTATACTGTTCATGCATATTGTATCTATGTACTGAATTGCATTGCGCGAGTTCATATTTTTTTCGCGCAGCGTGGCATGCAGTGTACATGTCATTGATTGCGCGAGGCGAGGCCGAGGGCGAGGGGTGTTAGAATGACAAAGACCAAAGTCTGTTTGATTGAATGCTGTTTGTGACATCATTTGCAAGCTGCTAGCTGCTGCTCACTTTACCAACTATGACATATTTACCCAACTTAATTGAATTTATTTTTGGGTGATGAGGTCAAAGGTCAAGGTCGCAGCTCATAATCATATACAAAAAAATGGCTCGTAAATAACAATAACGCAATGCCAATGGCAGAGGCATCATTTTCAACTGCGTGCAGTCGAAGATCCATAGTTAGATTTTATTTATTTTCATGTAAGATAAGTTGCATTTCCATCTATCTCTATCTATGTTTGCAGGAGTCGAGCTGTTTGTTGGATGCATAGCCCAGGAGTCATTGAAGATTATAGAATGGGTTGATAAATCCCTGCAATCTGATTGGTTGAGAGCAAAATTTGTGCAGACAATTAATTGTACTGGATGCATGAAAAGTCATGCGTCCGGTAAAAAAAATCATGCGCCCGGTAAAAATGTCATGCGTCCGGTAAAAATTTCATGCGTGCGGTAAAAAAATCATGCGTCCGGTAAAAAATTTCATGCGTGCGGTAAAAAAATCATGCGTCCGGTAAAAAATTTCATGCCTCCGGTAAAAAATTTCATGCGTCCGGTAAAATTATTTCATGCATCCGGTAATTTTTCTAATTTTTAATGTTTTGACTTTTTGGGGGGCGTAACAATGCCCATTCTATAAAACAGATGATGCGCAAGTTTATTTCGTGGGTCGGTGGAATTGTTTGCACGCGGTAACTATGGAAACTAGTCTAAACCCACTCGGCTTCGCCTCGTGGGTTTAACAGTTCCATAGTTACCTTGTGCAAACAATTCCTACCGACCCACTCATACCTGCGCATCATTTGTATACTGGATCACCAAAGAGCCTTGCCTACATTGACCTTGCCATGTAGTTAATGACAGTACTCAGTAGAGACCCCCAGATTATTCAAGTACATGATAAAGAAAAATGCACACACAGAGCAGACTTGACCCTCGGGTTCGTGTGCATTGCCTCATGACTCCAATTGTGCCAGTCGGGTGCCAGTTGGAAGTCAGTTTGGGGCAGATTTAACCCCCCCCCCCCCCCCCCCTTGGACTGCCAAGTGAAAATGAATCAGTGAAAAAATCACGTACGGGGGTTCAAAATAGCTAAAAAAAAATTCGCGGCTCGTGGACGAAAGTGAAACAAAAATGAAGAAAAAAATCACTTACGGGGGTTCAAAATAGCAAAAAAATTTGCCGCTTTGCGGCTCGTGGAAGAAAGTGAAACAAAAGTGAAGAAAAAAATCACTTACGGGGGTTCAAAATAGCAAAAAAATTCGCCGCTTCGCGGCTCGTGGACAAAAGTGACAAAAAAGGTGAAAAAAAATCACTTACGGGGGTTCAAAATAGCAAACAAAATCGCCGCTTCGCGGCTCGTGGACGATGCTCCGCATCGTCATCGGGTCAAACCCCCCCCTTAGAAAAAGCTAGATCCGCCCCTGCGGCTTTAGCCTGACTGAAAACCAGTCAGATCAAGGCGAGTTGGCTCTATGTGCATGCTATTGGGCTTGAGTTACATTTCCATCTATCTCTATCTATGTGTGCAGGAGTTGTTCGTTGGATGCATGGCCCAGGAGTCCTTGAAGACTGGATCGCCCAAGAGCCTTGCCTACAATGACCTTGCCAACATAGTCAATGACAGAGAAGAGTTCCAGTTTCTAGCAGGTAAGCTGAAACTTAGCCCGAGCTCAAATCCAATGAAATACAATGAAACCTCATTATAACGAGCACCTTGGGTCCACTGAATTTACCTTGTTATATCAGATATCTTGTTGTATCCGGGCTTAAAAACAATAAAATACATAGAACTTGGACCTGTGAAATTACCTCGCTATATCAGGTACCTCGTTGTAACAGAGCTCATTATAAAGAGGTTCCACTGTAGTTTGTGGAGTAGTGAGACTAGGGGAACTTTATATAGTCACTTTATAAACACTGCTGTTTATGAACCCTCTGTGTGCCAAATTAGATTTAAACCGTCCACTCGACCCAGTTCTAGAAGTTTACATCAAGAGCTCTTTTCCCCATTCATGATTAGATTCCTTGTTGACCATACATTGCGAGACAAACGAATATCATTACTAGCGATATTATTACATTAGCGATATTATTAACGATACGATTTCCGCAATGAGTAACATAGTTAGTATTTTGTAGATGTTGTTCCCAAGAAGATCCTGGCATCAGAGTACATCCAGAATGCCTGTTCGTCTGGTATTTCAGGATTATGTGGAACTGAGTCAAACCATTATCAATTATTAAATATTGTATTGAATATTGAATGTTATAGCAAATCCAAATAAAATTCAATAGTTGAAGGAAGGTATCATTAAGAAATTCTTTCTCTCTCCCTCTCTCTGCCTTTCCGTTTGCAGATGTTGTTCCCAAGAAGGTCCTTGCATCCGAGTACATCCAGATGATGAAGCAGCTGGAGAGGGAAGCAGCAGCAGAAAACTGCTGACACTCCGTCTCAGGGGGGGGGGGGGGGGGGGAAGACAAGTATTAATGATTGTCATGCATGGGGATGTTACATTTTGAACTAGGCTAGTTTTTGTGCGCACTGCATGACACTGAGTTTGTGTGTTTATAAAGCACCTTGTGCAAGACCTTTGCAAGATGGTGCAGCGCTCTTTGATTTACGAATCCGAACTACGGTGGAACCGCCTTATAAAGAGCTGCGATATAACAAAGTTCTCTTATTACACCCTGATTATTAGCTATTAGTTTTCCCAGCTCTTAATAAATATATATGTTTTTTTTTGTATCCCCGATTATACCAAGATACAGTGGAACCTCTTTATAAGGAGCTCTGTTAAAACGAGTTACCTGAGGTAATTTCACAAGTCCAGGTTTATGTATTTTATTATTTTGAAGCCCTGATACAACCAGAAATCTTATACAGTATGTATAATGAGGTAAATTAAATGGGCCCAGGGGCTCGATTACAGACCAGCGACATTGACCATGGTAATTAGAATCATTGGCGCTAACTCATCGATGTCAATATGCTAGATTAGCATAAGAACCAAAAGAACGTAGCATAGCAGATTTCCTAAGCATATCTAGAGATCAGTGAAACTAGAGCTGGTCCTGGGTCATGATCGAGCTCTCGCCCCCAGGGTGCTCATTATAATGAGGTTTCACTGTACCTGATACAACAAGGTGAATGTCATGGTCCCAAGTATCTCATTATATGGAGGTTTCACTGTATCTTTTAATGTTATTTTTCCAAGGCCATTTTGCAAAACTTCCTACATGAAATTTGAAAATGAGGAAGACATTACAGTGGTACCTCAGTATAAAGAGCTCTAATATTCATATCCTTCTCATAGCAAGGTAATTTTCGCTGTCCTAAGCTCTTGACCCGTTCCCTTTGAGATTCTTTTATGCCCATATACTTTGTACATATCCACCAGGTTCCTATAGGTATTAAAGGAGTTAATATTCTTTTTTGTTTTTTTACCCCGGTATAACAAATTCCCAGATAAATGATAACAAGATAACTTTCATGGTCCCAATTAACTTGTTATAACTAGGAGCCAACTGTAATTTGCCATTTGTATTTTGATAAGTTCAGGACTGACTGATTTTGCTATGATGACCATAGACCCTAGCCAGAGTATTTTTTTGGACCAGTTCTGAACGGGTTAATACTCTGTGAGGGTTTATATGGAGGCTCCTACCTGATTTACAAGGGCTGAAACACATCGCCCCAACCCCAAGTATTTTTGTTGGGGCTACGTTTCTAGTACTCATGCATCAACATGGGGATACTTTACTCTGAAATTAGTTAGTATTGAATTCTATGGCCCGACTATACTATAACTTCAATTTCAAAGGGCCCATTGTCATGATGCCTGTAATCAGAACTCGAGGGATTGACAGGACGATGAAAGGAAACAATAAGAATATCTCCGGGGACCAATAGCGACAACACAATAGGTCTGCAGGTGCAAAATGGTTTAACTGGTTACCCGTAGTCTCTGTCTTTTTGGGCCGGGCACAAGCTGAGCCTTTGATGAGAATTCGGGCCTATGAGTATTTACAGGGGCTCCTTTCAGCTCTTTTCAACAATTCTCAGTCTGTTCCCAGTTTCATCCCTTGTACGTCATTGCTTTATGAATCAAACACATGTATAGTATTCGTTCTTCCCAATTATATTGTAAAATAGAAGATCACTGCAGTACTGAACATTGTATTTTTCACTTTTGAGAAGCATCTATGCCCCGTTACAGAAATAGGTACAATGGATTGTAAGTTTCAATAAATTGTAAGTCAACAAATTTGAGCATTTCAAACAATCAGATTCGCGCATTTAGTCACATGATCCGACTTAATTGAAACTTACAATGAGTGCATCTCTTTCTGCAACAGGGCCTCTGTCATTGACGAATGTGTGAAATGCATGTAGACAATGTACTACATGTATTAGTGATTATTGTATCAAAATGACTGAAATTGGTCCTCCTGATCTGATGTACATACATTTCTCTCTTCTGTAAATAGTATCTTAGTTTCCTAATAAAAATGAAACAAAATGTAATACTGTATTGAACTATTCTTTATTTATAGTGTATGTGTATAGACATGTGTGTATGTTTGTGTAGACGTGTTTGTATGTTTGTGTAGACTTGTGTGTAGACCTGTGTGTATGTTTGTGTAGACGTGTGTTTGTTCATTAGCTCAGGGCCACTAAATATTCTGAAGAAATGCACATACATTTGAATATACAGTTATGCTAGTACACTGGTCTATTAGATTATGATGGCATGAAATAAAATGATTTCACATAAATGACTTCATCAGTTGAGAGTGTTGAAGGGCGTTTATTCATTTCGGGGCTAAATTAAGTTATTAGGCACACCATCTTGTCGGTCAGAGCCTTCTCTATGTGATGCCAATTTTCAGATAATAACAAATTATTTCTAAAAAACAAAAGAGAGCTCTATAAGGTTTCTGCAAGGCTCCTGAACTGTAAACATGAACCCACACCTGTATAGAAATACAAAAAGTGAGTTTAGCGCCCTTCTCTTTCTTTATCGACTACCGTAGGTACTTGCTATGAAATGCAATGTTATGGAAGGAATAGCCTTACACATTCAATTTTCTGTTATATTTGTTTTTTAATAGAGTTTATTAATGAACAAATAGTAGTAGATTATTTCAGATGATTACTTTTTAACAATATATATTCAACAATTTAAAACTGAAGATTCTTCCACACAATTTCTTATTTGCATCAAAAACGTAATTTTCTCAAATAACACAAAAAGGTTCCTTCTAATATCACCAGATAGATGTACAAAAGAATCGATAGAAAAATAAAAATTTTGTATATATTTATGGCAAATGAAATAGAAAATGGTACTTCGTATCATTACAAATGATATATTTCATGATTAACATACACGTACAGTACTTATATTATGAATCACATGATGAATTTTGCAGTACTCCCTGAAGATGAAATTCATCAGCCCATTTTTCACCCAATTTTTCTTTATAGCACACCTCCAAACTGTAGGCCTATATTTAATAAAACACTTCCAAGTCCACTTCTTCACAAGTTTGATGCAAGCTACAATTCTATGAAAAGGCAAACATTACAGCTTGCCTTCATGTCTATAAAGTATAGAAGCTATAATTATGTTAATAAATCTTTATTACACAGTCATGTGGTCTGAATTGGCAGTTCACTTTCAAATTATTTGTTATAAGAGACACAAATACATTAAGAACTAGCCTCAAATTACTCAGGCTGTACATTGTACAGAATTAATATTACACCCATGTTAATTTTGAACAGATTTAAATACTAAACAATTTACATAAATATTACATATCAGCAAGGCAATGATTGAGTAAACTACATTATTAAAGGTAATGTATCCCTTTTGAATGAACTTCTAAAACATTCCATGAACTACAATGATACTTCATCAGAGCTACTGACATTGAAATTCAACAATCGGGAAGATTTGGGGAAATTTCATCAGAAATCAGGAAGATATCTATCAAATGCATACAACCTAATGACAATAATATTGCAATTATCAGGGAGATTGGCTAATCGGATGAATTCCTACGCATTAATCTTGGGTCTATTTTCAGGGAGACTGGGCAGCTCTGCTACATACATCTAGTTAGTGAAATAAAGTGCAAACAATTCAAATGGTACCAGAAAAAACACAATTGCCCTGTTAAATAATAACGTTAAATAAAACAACAAGAAACACACACGCAGCAGAAAACATTATACAGTTGTCTACTGGTGGTGGAGGGAATATCACGGAATGTTCTAATCCGAGGGATTTTAAATGCTATTGAGGGAAGATTATAAGTCCCGGGACGTAGTAGAGGGACTTATTTTCTTCACGAAATAGCATTTTAAATCCCGAGGGAACATTCCATGAATTTCCCCGACAACAAAGTTAACAACTGTTATATCATCTGGCTAAATCCGGGGGCTACAATGTATATACACACACATTCATGCATTGAAACTGAAATCAGTCAAAAAAACATAGCCTACCATTGGTTCTCATTGTGACATCATAATACAATCTCTTTTGCAGCGCGCACCATGCGGTGAATAGTGCATCTGCCATGTGATATACAAAATTATCATGGCAGTCACGTGACTGCGTTTAGCCAATCAATGACACATATTTTACTAAGTCAGATGATATAATACAATGTATGTTAGACAGAAAAATGTATAATGTCATCTACATACAGGAAACAGTTCAAATAGACATCAACAGAAAAATTGGATTCTTTCAAAATTTCAAAAACGTTCATAATTGCGCACAAGTTCACAGACAACCAAATACATTTTCACTTTGTGGAAGAACAATAATAAATGAAAGACGTGTATGTGCAATAATAGACGCATTAAATGCATTCTCCTGACATTACGCAAGTTTTTCAAACTCGCCGTTTAAAAAAAAATGAGGTACAAATGAATTTGTCTCTAACAAAATAATGTAAATTTCTTCAAGTGATCATCCTTTAGCTTCTGAAACCCAACAAATTAAAGCAGTCAAAGTAAGAGTTTAATGACTACAATATTTGCTTTAAAATAAAACATTTTGCTATATACTTTCATACATACTTTGTTTTGTCCCATCCAAAATTGCACACTTAATGTGTAAATTTTTTTTTTAAAGCATCAAAGTTTGCTGACCTTCTTACATGTTTTTGTACACAAACGTATACAAAATATAATTAATTTTTGTTTTCATCTGACGACGGATAGATATATATAGAATTCTGCAGAAACTATTCATCACCTATATTGTGCATGATAGTACTCTACCAGGAAGGTGTTTCACAAAGATCCTAAGTTGAACTTAACTCTCAGTTGGACTCAAAAAGTATGGAAAGCCGTTAGTTTCTTTGTAAAATTCTTTCAAACGGTATAAAATGTTGATTCAAACCATTAATATTTTCTATTATCAAGGAGTGTTCATGTTCTTGATGTAAAGTTTATATAAAAGTCTAAAATACTTTCATTTTTGCTTTTGAATATATTTCCTTTCAAGGCTACAAATGGTTTTCCATACTTTTTAAAGTCCAACTTAGAGTGAATTTCAACTTAGGATCTTTGTGAAACACCCTCCAGCCCCGGGGGGGTCTGTCCTCATAGAAAGGGGGTATCATGCGTGACCAAGGACTTGCCAAAAGCACCCTAAACGAGTATTTGCGTGGTGCAAAAAATACACCCTAAGTAAGTATGATTATCGGTAATTTGATACCCTAAGCAAGTAATCAATTTTTTGTAAACCCCTAAGCAAGTATTTTTGATACTAAGCAAGTAATCAATTTTTTGTAAACCTCTAAGCAGGTTATAACTATATTTGATACCCTAAGCAAGTAATCTTTTTTTTGTAAACCTCTATTAAAAGCAAGTTATAACTATTTTTTATACCCTAAGCAAGTAAGCTGAGTTTTTTGAGACCCTAAACGAGTAATTCATCTTTTTGAGACCCTAAACGAGTAATTCATCAGCCTAAAAAAGATACCCTTTTTCCTGATTTTGGGTGATTTTGAGACCCTAAACGAGATACTCGAGTATCTTGCCTGATCGTAAAAAACCACCCTAATTACTCGTTTTCTTGGTCACTTTCAATGAGGACAGACCCCCCCGGTCCTCCAGCAAACTTCATCTTAGGTCTAACCCAATTAGGACTGGTCCCCTGCAAAATACTCGGGCTGGGGTCTACGGAGACTGAACGTTATACCAAAATCAAATCGCCTTGAATGGGGTTATTAGCTAGAACCAAGACAATGCCATGGTTAGTCGAATATTGATAGTGTTCTTTTGTGCACACCCAATACACTATATATAGTCCATTCCATGAATGAACCTCTTGTATTTATGGGAACATGTATTAAGTAGTCAATTCATCCCAATGTGCCCCGTTTCATAAAACACTTGCAATTGTTGTAAGTGTCCAATTATTGTAACTACCATGGCATCAGCTGAAATGCTCCATGCTGATTGGCTGTTGACCGAATAGTTACAATAATTGGAAACTTACAACAATTGCAAGTGTTTAATGGATCAGGGCAGCAGCTGGTCCCGAAAATACTCAGAAAGAGTATTTAAGCACAATTCAATTCAGTAAATGTCCAATTATTGTAACTGCTATTTCAACGAACAATCAACATGGAGTATTACAGCAGTTGCCATAGCAACTGCAATAACTGGACATGTACAACAATTGGAAAAAAAGATAACAACAATATACATTGTATCAACCATTCATCACTTTTTGCACATGTCAACAAAGTTACTAGATCCCTTAAATACCCCATCACACCCCTTTGCACTTCTTTCAAATTCCCCATACGGGCCATTCCTAAATTAGAGTCCACCATCATGTGTTCCCTTCCTTAACAAAAGGAACTTAATAGTATCTTTGTGGAACACCCCTAGGGACATTTTAAACGATTGGAAACATTTTATGAAATTGGGCACAGGTCCTTTTAAAACACGATCACAACCCTCTTCTTATTGCTCTTCTTTTTAAAGGGACTTAGTAACATTGTCCAAATCCTCAAAAAAACAAAATTAATTCTAGCGGTTCCCTTATACCTTGTTGTATTCGTATTAACAATAAAATCGTGGGACAGGTTTTGGTTTTTCAAATTTCCCTTTCGTTACAAAGATATGTATGATTGAAGTATTCAGATAAGAAAAACTCCGGGCGAGTTTTTCTTCCGTGTACAGAGTGAGTGCAGTGAGTTACTGAATATCAATTTGCATTTTTGCTCATTACTCGGCCATACAATGTCCATTTGACTTGAAATTTTCACACAATACCCTGTGGACATATGAGATAACAACAATATACATTGCATCAACCATTCATCACTTTTTGCACATGTCAACAAAGTTACTAGATCCCTTTAAGTCCCCATACGGGCCATTCTTAATAGAGTCCATCATCATGATGCGTTTCCTTCCCTAATAAAAAGGGACTCGCCTCAGACATCTCTGTCCCTCCGTCTATTCCCGGCAAAAATGGCCTCAATTTCTTCGAGCGACCTCCCCTTGGTTTCCGGCACGAAGAGGAAAACGAAGATTGCGCCGGCCAGACAGACGGCGCCGTAGAACCAGAAGAGACCTTGGGGGGTCAGCAAATCCTGTATGGGGGAAACAAAATATTTATTAAATAATAATTATTAAAACATAATAATAATCAGCAATTTGTAAAGCGCACAACACGTAGTATAATTAAGCATGTCCATATGCGCTATAAAAGAATGTTTTCAATTTGTGATATATTACTTGGTGGCATAAATCTAGTCACAGGAAAATGGGCCAGTGTTAATTTCAAGACCAACATGTATACTTATAAGCTAAAGAATGCTGTACTTTCTACCATTTTATAACTATCGGATTCAATTTTGAACAATATTTGGTTTTATCAGGCATTCATTTACACACACAAAATTGATAAATATTGCATGTTAAATTTTAAAGGCATTTTCTGGATAAAAAACTAAAATTCTTTCACAATTTTGAGTACTAGTACATGAACTTCAGCTGAGGCTAAAGCTGAAGCTGAAGCTAAAGCTAAAGCTAAGACCAAAGCTAAAGCTGAAGCTGAAACTGAAGCTGAAGCTAAAACTGAAGCTGAAGCCGATTGCTAAAGCTGAAGCTAAAGCTGAAGCTGAAGCTGAAGCTGAAGCTAAAGCTGAAGCTAAAGCTAAAGCTGAAGCTAAAGCTGAAGCTGAAGCTAAAGCTGAAGCTGAAGCTAAAGCTAAAGCTAAAGCTGAAGCTAAAGCTGAAGCTAAAGCTGAAGCTGAAACTGAAGCTGAAGCTAAAACTGAAGCTGAAGCCGATTGCTGAAGCTGAAGCTGAAGCTGAAGCTGAAGCTGAAGCTAAAGCTGAAGCTGAAGCTAAAGCTAAAGCTAAAGCTGAAGCTGAAGCTAAAGCTAAAGCTAAAGCTGAAGCTAAAGCTAAAGCTGAAGTTAAAGCTGAAGCTAAATCTAAAGCTGAAGCTAAAACTGAAACTAATGCTGAATCTAACGCTAAAATGTAAACAATTGTCTGAAGCTCACGTTCATAGCGACAAACTCCTTGGTGACGATGAACGAGCATGTCCAGTTGAAGGCTGTCGCGATGCCACTAGCCGCCCCCTTTGCCCGGGATGGGAAGATCTCGGACATGATCAGCCATGGAATGGGACCCCAGGCCAGAGCAAAGAAAATGATGTAGACGATGATGCTGACCAACGAAAGCCAGCTGAGCTCCGCAGCTAAGTCGGGCCCCGGCGTTGTTGCAGAAAGCACTTCTCCACTATGACTTGGTGCGGCAGTTACCGATGCTGCAAAGGACAGACAACATGAAATGCAATTTGTTACTTATCTGTGCTTTAATTAGATGTAGGTCTCAGAAAGTTACAGCTACAGTGAAAAGAACACATGCCCACTCAGGCATTGTGTACAATATTATTAGAGTTTGCCCACCCCCCATGATTTTCCCTTGACCACTGGTAATGCAGGGCTCGACACTCGCCCTGGCCTGGGGCCAGTGAAATTGCACTTCAGGCCAGCAAAAAATGTATAAAAGTCATATTTAGCTGGCCCGATCGAGCAAGCAGATTTTCAACCCGACTATGACAAAATGAGAAAAATCTTGTTTTCTTCCATGTCATGCTTTTTCTATAATCACAGGTTTGATCAGGAAAGAGAATACAAATTTTGAAATAAAATTTCGGGCCAGTAGATTTTTCTTTCGGGCCCCTAAAAAAAGGGGAAGACATTAACAAAAAAAGGTAAGTGTGGAGCCCTGGGTAATGTATGTAGATGTGTAGTGCACTGGGCTAAGATTTTGTGGTTCAATCACCTACCTTTACCTGCTCCAGTCAGCTGATAGTACAGACCGAAGGTAGTGCAGCTAACAGCCATTCCAAGTGCTGCATGAAGAGCAAAATAAATAACAACAAACAAAAATGCTGTTAATCCTGCCAGTTATTATCATTTTATTATAATTTCATTCAGCATCAATACATAAATTACACAAAACAAGTTATATTTTGCTTCTATATGCTTATAATATGTAAGTACGAACAAATATAATCAAATGTCAGCTGCACCTGGTTGAGTATGCCAGATATAAACTAGATGGATCTTCGACTGCGCGCAGTCGAAAATGATGCCTCCGCCATTGCGTGATTTATATAAAGCCCAAATTAATATGCACTGAATTAATTATTCAACTCAATTTTAATAGTAAAAATTACAATTATAACAAATATAGGTTTTCCCATTCATTTTAACACTATTGTCATTCAATTTCATTAATTCGTCATTCAAATTCGTCCCGAGGAACCACCAGAGCAGAAATCCCAACTTCAATTTCATCTTTCGTTGATCAATTTCGTCAAAGATCACACAATTTAGTCATTAGGCACACATTTTCATCAATTGCAAATCAAATTCGTCGGTCACAGTTGCTGAACACATAAAAGCGAAAGTAATTTCGTCAATTGGCAACCAATTTCGTCAAAACTCTATTCAAATTCGTCGCATGGTACAGCCTTATATGCCTGTCTGTGTCATGACTATGTAGATGGTGTAGGTGGTTAGATTGGTATGTATGTGTGTATATGTATGTATGTGTGTGTGTGTGTGCGTGTGTGTGTGTGTACATAATATTTAATATTGTTTAATAATATTTCTACCGTATGTTTGTCTTAAAAAAGAATTTAATGCAATTTGCTGTCAACGTGCTTTAATTTGTGCGTGTTGGTGTGCACACATGCATGTGTGCAAATGTATGTGTGTTTGTAAGTGTGTGCATATGTGTTGTGAGTGTGAGTTTGTTTTCGAGTGTATACATGTGTATGTTACCCCCTAATTGATTAATGTTACAATTAGCAGTTATATCAAGACAATATAGAACAGAACATTACAGTGTATAATATACATTGGACGAATTTGAATAGAGTTTTGACGAAATTGGTTGCCAATTGACGAAATTGCTTTTGCTTTTATGTGTTCAACAACTGTGACCGACGAATTTGATTTGCAATTGACGAACATGTGTGCCTAATGACTAAATTGTGTGATATTTGACGAAATTGATCGACGAAAGATGAAATTGAAGTTGGGATTTCCGCTCTGGTGGTTCCTCGGGACGAATTTGAATGACGAATTAATGAAATTGAATGACAATAGTGTTAAAATGAATGGGAAAACCTATAGTACATGCTTCTTGTCGTTAAATATTCCGCAATACACACCTCTACATTTTGAATTTCACTCATGTAATAATATTGCATTCGGCTTGCAGCCTCGATGCAATATAAATGCACTCAAGAAATTCAAAATGTATCGGTGTCTATTCTGGTATATTCAACTCCAAACCATGCACTATTTGTATAATAGTAGCAGCGCTATATAAATGTTCATACATGTACTTCCAAGGCACAATAGCACAATAGGGTTTATTTTTGTATAGCATTGGGTAACGACTTAGACAGAATCTGACGACTATAATCATACCTCCAATAATCAGCAGCACCTTTCGCCCGAGCCTGTCCATGCACAGTGCAGCGATGATCGTAAAGACCACCTGCACCACGCCAACGATCACCGTGGCGACGTTGGAGTCGATGGACGGGGCCGCCGTCTGGAAGATGGAGACCGTGTAGAACATGACGGCGTTGATGCCGCTAAATTGCTGCACGAACATTATCACCAGGGAGATGATCAGCGGTTTGTAGAGGGATGGTTGGAGGAACTCCGACCACGAAAAGTTTGTCTGCCAAAGAAAAAACAGTGGACAAATATTAGTGTTGCACCAAAATAATCGCAAGGGAGATGGGTATCTAGAAGATGGAGACCGTGTAGAACACATGAAGGCGATGATGCTGCTACATTGCCGCACGAACATGATCGCCAAGGAGATGATCAGCGGTTTGTAGAGTGCGGGTTGGAGGAACTCTGACCACAAAAAAAATGTGCCTGCTAAAGAAACCAAATTGGGGAAAAAAAGAGACTCAAGTGAAGCGTGTCTTTATAAGGACCACCCAAGGGATAGAAAAATTGTATTTTTGGCTTAGAATTACAGGAGAGTGGGGATTATGCTATCCATGCAAACTAATCTTAGAGACTGGAATCTTCTAGTTCATATTGGCAGGCAAAGTCATAAGATTAGAACAATACAGACAATGAATAATAACCTTTTAAATAAGTTTTTAAGTTGTTTAATTTCCCCGTTCTCTCATGGCCTATCAGCATTGTAAGGATGCAGACGACTTCAAATCAACTTAGAAACCAAAATCTGGCATATTTATTTGGCAAAAAGAAAATGATATCAAACTTACATCTGAGTTGTCGAGGCCATCTTCGATTTCCCTGCACTCTCCCTCCAAGTCTGCCTCAGGACCCCTCAACTTGGAAAGGACCTTCGTCGCTTCGTATCGCCGCCTTGAGAGGAGCAGGAATCGGGGAGTCTCGGGAACAATAGTCGAGGTGACGAGGAGGAGAGCGGTCAAAGCGGCACCGGTTATGGCAAGCCAGTAGTACGACAGAGGTATGCCTGGAGGACAATGGTATACAATCAACATTGTATAAGTTTAAAGGGGAAGACCATGCAAAGAACAACACAGGGTTATATGTTTTGGTACCGTTGTTTGATATCAAATAAGATGTCCAACACTTTGCAAAGGGTTGTGTTATTCATAAACAATGCAATTAATCACTGAAACACACGGAACCAACATGGTCGATGGTTCTGTAAGCGCCACACGCTTGCGAGTGCGCCAATTCTATACCTGCATACATTTGGAGACAATAGAAACATGGTAGACGCCGCCTACATCTTAGATATTGGACTAGTTTTCCTCTGTAGACCCATGAACAATTACTATAGTATCACGATGGGTTTTCAAATTATATAATTTCTATGGAAACTGATCTTCTGAGCTTGGTGGTGGAATGGACTACTATGACTATTACATTTCATTTAATATAAGAATTTTTTTTGGGGTGGTGGTTTCCTTTAAGGCAAGCCAAACATTGGCATTTTTTTCTTATTGTTCCTGTCACCGTTGGTTCAATTCCTGTCATGGAAGATCCGAGAGGAAACAATGTGACTGAGTCATCAGAGAGCGTGTAAAGGACATTTTTTGAATTTAGGGATTGAAAATGGGTTTTTAACTTTTTATACTGTTAAAACAAAGATATAAAAACTAAAATGTTGCCACTTCATGAAAATGTTAAATCAATCATTTTAAGCAGGGCTCGTCCTTAGCAGTGGCCCGGGTGCCAATGGCCACCTGAAATTTCACTTGGCCACTAGAAACTCGTGAATTGGCAACCAACAAATCATGATACACCGGCACACGTTTATGCTGGGTGTCAATCGGATGTGTCATTTTGGCCACCTGAAAGGAAAGCTTATTAAAGGGAGAGACCTGTATCAAGCCATTATACCACATTAACAATTTTTTTTTTTTTTTGGGGGGGGGGGGGGGGGGGGCATGTTGCTCCCTCTCACATCTGTACACTAGTGCTGGCGCATACCTACATGACGTATACCAAAATAGGAGAGGTTCCAAGGGCTCATGTGAATGGATAATTGGATAACGTTTTATAAAATTTGATCATAAACAAAGAATCTTACAAATAAACAGAGCTGTACGTTACAATGATTTTTTTCATTATGATCTTTATCTGAGATCTCTCTCACAATCACAGAAATAGCCGACGAATTATACGTAAGCGCCAAACATTTGCGAGTGCGCAAATTCTATACCTGCGTACGTTTGGAGACAATAGCACCATGGTAGACGCTTACGTCCTAGACAATGGACTAGTCTTCGTCTGCAGACCCATGAACATTTACTATAGTATTGTGATGTATTTTCAAATTATATAATTTGTCTGGAAACCAATTTTTCTGTACTAGAACTATTACAATTCATTTATAAGATATAATTTTGGGGTGGTGGTTCCCTTTAAAGCAACATTAGCAGATGAGTGTTTCACATCTTAAGGTCAGATATCAACGGATATCGGAAACGTATGCCCAGCGAATAGACAATTTGCGAAATTAAATTATCCGGTGATGAAAGTCGTCTCCATTGCTTCATGTACAAAACATAGAACAACGTACATCACCGGACAAGGAACGGACAAGAAATGTATAGAACGGATGGAAAATTTTGCTCTCCGTTTGACATCTATTTGCACAATCCGTTGATACATGTATGTGACCGGGCTATAAGCAGTTACCTTATTGTTTTTAAATTTTTCAAATTTGAAGGATGCACACAGAACACGTGGAATGCATTCTGGTATGATAAAATCGCTCAAATGGCAATGTCAAATGGATGATTTAAAGCAACTTTAGCAGATGATTTTTTTAATATTTTTTTTTTACATCTTATCATAATTTGCATAAATCATGAGGGAATATGGAATTTTGTCCAAATAGAGTACAAAATAGGAAAAATCATTTGAAGATTTAGCAGGTCTCTTGCATTCAGATGTTTCCACATTTTTCAAATTCTTCTTTGCTGTTGATATACATGTACTTTTGATTGAATTTGTAAGTTGGGATACTTTTAACAAGTTATCAACCTATGGCTATTAGTTAAATGGCAGTATGGATAATTTGTTTTTGTTTCTCGGCCAAATGTCCATCATTAAAAATTCTTCTTTCACACATTATTCAAGAGACAACGGATCACATGAAAAACTAAAATGATGCCTCCCCCGTTGCACGATTTTTTATATCAAGCTCAATTTTTGCATTTATAATGAGCCCTGTGACCTGTCACCCCAATATGCACACACATACCAAGTTTAAAATTGATCTGTCAACCGGTTCTCAAGATATTGCGAGAACGAAAACGGGACGGACGGTCGGACGTACGGACAGACAACCCGGAAAACATAATGCTTCCGGCGACTACCCGGTGCTACCCACCCTACACTGTACATCTGTCTGGGTGAAAGTGGAAAGTAAACCACCAATTCCTTCAATATGATATCGCACATGGAATTGGAAAGTTGTAATGTACAGTCCTAATCGTAAGCAATGTGGCAATGATCGTTGTTGTACATAGCGATGTTCAGCCGTACGATTGAGTATTCATCGCATCTTACCAACGACGAAAGCTAAGAGGACGCCGCAAGTGATATCAATTCCATTCAACAGAATCCCACATGTGGAATTGGAAAGTTCTACTGTAATCTTACAAATGAATCGTGAGCAATGTGGCAATGTTGTTGTGGTACATAGCGATGTAGAGCCGTATGATTGAACATTCATAGCATCTTACCAACGACGAAAGCGAAAAGGGACATCGCAAGTGATATCAATTCCATTCAATAGAATCCCACACATGGAATTGGAAGTTCTACTGCACAGTCTTGAATCAAAAGCGATGTGGCAGTGATCGTTGTTGTACATGGGGGTGTAGTGCCAGAAAACTGAATACTAGTATTCACTGCATCTTACTCGAGACAAAAGCTAAGAGGACTTCACAAGTGATACCAATTCCATCTGAATTGGGAAGATCTACCGCACATGTCTTAAATGAATCAAAAGCGATGTAGCAATGATTGTTGTTGTACATGGGGATGTATAAAGCCGTATAACTGAATATTCATCGCATCTTACCAACGACGAAAGCTAAGAGGACGCCGCAAGTGATATTAATTCCATTCAATAGGATCCAACACATGGGATTGGAAAGTTCTACCGCACAGTCTTGAATCAAAAGCGATGTGGCAATGATCAGTGTTTTACATAGCGGTGAAGAGCCTTTGACTGAATATTCATTGCATCTTACCAACGACGTAAGCGAAGAATACTCCCCAAGTGACCGCCACTTGGAAGCAAGATCCTAGCACACCGCGTAGTCTCGTGGGTGACATTTCCGCGATATAATTCTGAGGAAGATATAAACACAGCCTAATTGTGAATGGAAACTCTTTACGTGACAATTGTTTCAATTCAATTTAAATTAAGCTTACCTATGCCATAGACCAAGAGTATTCCAATCGTCACCGCAGCCTGGAAGGCGGAGCCCAGAAGTCCACGCAGATTAGGGGTCGCGACCTCCGATATGTAGTTCTGGAGTTGAATGAAGAAAAGACTTGGGCAATTGATGAATAGCAATCACTGAGAATTATCTTGGAAGAATATTAAAGGGGGTTGCAAAAACAAAATACATGCATCATTATGTATATTTTACAAATAATCCCAAGGAAAAATTGAAAGATTATGACGAAAAGACTTTAATAACATCCACTGAGAATTCATTGAATGAACCATTGAAGGTAGTTGCCAAAAAAAAAAAAAATTACATGCATCATTATGTATATAAGGAAAACTGGAAATGTTATTAAGAAATAAGCTGGGAGAAAAGAACTTTATTATTTTTCTGTGACAGAATACTAGCCACCAAACTCAAGCTTTGAGGTATTTATAATTTTATTCTGCCAATGTGAGCTACCCCAGCCTTATTTTTGTTGGTCTCCCTGATATTCAATTACAGTCTGTTAGTATCACATCTACAAAGTATTGTAAATGGTCCTGGTACGACCATTTACTCAATACAGTAGCAAATTCTAATGGGTGCACTTTGAACTACAAACAGAGAGAAACGAACAGCCTATCTAAAGTCACCAAATCCATATCTAGATTGAAGCTAATTTTATAATTTATTGTACAAAATTTCACTTTAAAAAGGATAAATTATCCTTACAAAAACCGTCATATAAGTTCCATTTGTTCCCTTGCTGCTCGGTTTTCCACCGTAAACAAAGAAAGCATGCCCGCAACGTGTGGAGACTGCTTGTTATTGCCCAAAACAAGTGTATCGGAATTCGGATACAGTAACTCATGCTGTGCGGGAAGTTTGCGGGAAATACATGGCAGTCATCCAGATAGCAGGAACACTTCCGAGACGGATCACGTCTGACTAATCTTCAGTTTTTTTATTGCCCAAAATTGCAGATTTCTCCATATTTCCGACATTTGAAGAACAACTTGGACAATTTTGGTCATTTTTAGGGCCAGTTATGATCGATTTTGCTGAATTTAAGTTCAGAATTTTGCGTACAAGATTTGACAAACTTTTTCTGTACCGGGCCATGTTGTTCCTGTGTAGACTGGCATTGCTCTGGCTGCTTGTGTGGGAAAGTATTATTGGAAACGTGCTAGTATCACCTAAAGTATATAGCTTGCAAAGTAGCTCCTGAAAAAAGACATTTGTATAATTTGTTTCCCCTGCCTTACCGGTACTGTGAGTGAGATCATGCCGCAGCCAACTCCGGTCAGAATGCGGCCAAGGTAGAGACAGATCTCGTTCTCTGACACGCCGATCAACACCCACCCCGTTACCATGGGCAACGTGCTTGACATGAGGGATATTTTCCGGCCGACCATCTGCAGCAGCATACCCGCCAGGGGCCCACCGACAATGGCTCCCACATTCAGCAAGGACTGGATTGTTGAGAGATGGTGAAAAGTCGGTTGAGAGAATCAGGTGTTGATATCTTATTTGCATTAAAAAAACTTACTTTTGAAGTAAAAGCACCAGTATTGGGAATAGTCACCATATTTAAGTTTGCGGTAGCACCATGTGAAGTGAAAAAGGACTATGCTTTCTAGAGCTTGTAATCCCGGGGGACTACAGTGCTGGTATAGGTTTATTGTACGGAAGGGTAAGATGTTAGGGTTAGGGTTATAGGCATGCATAACTTGGCATGCATAACTAAAAGAACTGATGCTCTATACAAATTGCATCTAGAGCATCAGTTCTTTTTATAGTACATGTAGTTCATGCCAAGTCGTGGGCACGTTTTGGTAGAGAATGCCCCAAGTTTAATGGTAATCCTCTTTATACTACATGTACTATGTATGTACATTGTACTTCTCTGATCCACTGGTAAATTTTTAAACTAAAAATAAGAATAATTGTGCATTAAAAAGTAGAAATCTCACCCCAAACCATGTCTGCTGCTCAGCGTTCAGGAAGGTCATCTTAGGTAGAGCGGGAGAGCTGTATCCGATGGACATGCCCATGATCAGGGGCGCCTGGAGGACAATCCCAACCACGATAAACAGGTAGGTGTTGTTGACCTTTGACCTTGGATATCAATTATTATTATTATTATTATTTTTATTATTAGGCATTTAATTAGCTACGCTATTCATAGTAAACTATATAACAGCGCTTACAATAACAACAAATCATAAACAAAACATTGAACAAACCAAACACAATATAAATTGAGAACATTTCTTATTCAACAATGGGTAGAGGGAGGGGCAGAAAAATAGCAATTAATTGTACAAAAGTATTAGCAATTTCAAGACTGACCACCAGTTGTGATGTTTTCATTATCATAGATCAACCAAAGCGTTTTTATTTTTAAATTTAGTCACCCTTTAAACCCTCAAAAAGTCGCTGGATACGTTTGTGTGTTATGAGCCAAGAAGTGTAAATCATGCCCCTAAATGAAAATTTTGAATTTTTACTTAGATGAAAGTATTTATAATCTTTCATCTATCGACTATTAAAATTTGGAGTCTTAAAACAAACCCAAAGTTGAGTTACATGTATAAGCAGTTTTCTAGACCATGTTTTTTCGGAGTGGTTCGAGTTTTGATCTAAACTCTTATTGAAGAACGCTGCGAGACAATAACCCTTCGGTCAGCTCTTTGCAGCAGCAACCGTCATATGGCCCGGATTCGCGCGCGATCGCTCGACGCGTCCTGTGATTGGCCAATCACGACACAACCAATTGCTGCATTACCGGTTCCAGTTCAAAGTCCAGCTTTCATTTGATCCTGTTTGATCTAGCTCGCGTACAATTCTGATCATTTTCTTGGTCTGTTGTGTGAGTGACATCAAACAATAAATCCGCTATATTTTAATAAGACATTCTCCCTAAGACTGGTCACTCAATCTTGACCTTTTTACTCAATGGTTTCTGGTTTGGATGTTATCTGAATTGACTTTATTTATTGGTGAGAATGATACAGAGCTTGTAGTGTATTGGGTGAATGAGTATACTGAATTGGAGAAAGCTAAAGAAGGGCATTACATCCTCATTTGAATAATTAAATTGAAAAGCACAATCATAAAGAACACTTTAAAGCCACTTGAAGTCAATCCATAATAGCCCTACACACCAAGCCAAGTGTATACAATTGTGGAAACACATGAATGGAGTTTCGATGCCCCTCTTGATGGACCCAACAAAAGTTCCTCCACACTGCGCGCCTGAGTGACCCTAATCTTTAGAGCTCCTCTTTTCTCATTATCCCATCAAGGACTGAGTCCCACATATTTGTGGTCACTTGGTAGTCCTAGGCCCCCGTTGCAGAAAGAAATACAATCGATTGTAAGTTACAATTAATCGTAAGTCAGATCATGTGACAGGTCTACATGCGCGAATCTGATTGGTTGAAACGCAGAAAGTTTCTGACTTACAATCAATTGTAACTTACAATTGATTGTATCTCTTTCTGCAACGGGACCCTAGACTTCAGCAAGATAACAAGTTATATGAAGTATACAAGGTGAAAGAGCATAAATTTCTATATTTTTAGAGCCCTATGTTGTTACTCTACCTGCTTTAAATAATTATTTGTTCATGATTTGTATTATTTTGAGTTCGCTATAATGTAGGAAAATCCTTATATTGGCAACACATTGTGATATTTCAAGAACAGATTACGGCGTTCAAATTGGCAACTTTGCGGCAAAGTCACTTCATATTTGTCTTAAATTGTGATTACTAAATATTTTCCACGTCTTTTTTATGTCTTTAAAAGGTAGTAAAAAATTAGGAGTTGCCAATTTGTAGAGGAAAATAATGATAAATTTTGCCTTAAAATAGCTCTTGTCCTTGATGGGTTATTCTGTAAAACTAGACCTGCTCACTCTCCTACTTTTAATCGCTTTATTGAATATGAAATACTGGTCCAAATGTGATGAGTTATGTATCATATTAAAGCTTAGAGTCTACTCTGTCAAGCTGTGTAAAAAAGTCAATTTAACTCGTTCTGGTCATCTTTTTGTGGGTTTTGCGCTGGCCGGTCACATTTATTGATGTAATTTAAGCAGACCATATTTAGAACATGAAGTTTCAGATCATTTCCTTTCTAGAGATGCATACATTTACGTCATGTGATCAAAAATAGATTCACTATCTATTTTGCATTGCATAATTTTGTTGTCGGCACGGCACAGAAGTGTACGAAAGAAGCGGCAAATTTGAGATCGATATCATAATCGGGCGATTAATTGTTATCCGGGAAATTTAAAATGCTGAATTTGTTTGGATAATAACAATAGCAATTTTGCATTCGCTAGGATAGGATGAATGATGTTTCAATTTTTTATTATTCATGGACCTTGCCATGGAATCCTATGTTTTCTTTTTTGAATAAAAATAACAAACAGTTGTAGATGAGGGATATAAAACATATACCACGCCTTTATTATTATGGGGGCGTCTTTTATGTTAAATGTAAATAGCTGACAGTATAGTTAACTTAATTTTAAAGGGAAGAGGGTAAAACATTTGTAGTATTCTTAAGTAAAGTGTCTAGAATGTCTTCAGAACCCTCTATTCAATTTGAACAAAGGGCTCGTTCTTATATAGTTCTTGTCCAGAAGGAGTGGAAGTCTCCCTATTGTCCACAGAACTGCAAAGAACCGGGGGATTAAGAGCTAACTGTTCTAATGTGGCTAGAGATCCCCTAAGAACCCTTAGCACAATGGTCTTTTGTTCAGTATTGATTGAGGAGTTCTAGAGCATCCCACTATTTGGCAGTACAGAATGGGGTAGAACTCTAAAGAATCTGATTTCAGGGTAAATCCCTCCTCCCTTATAGGGGACCACTAGGCAAAGAACAACACATAGTTGTGATATCAAATAGATGCCCAACATTTTGCAAATGGTTGTGTAATTCATAAACAATGCAATTAATTAACACCACTTACGAAACCAATATAATGGTTCCGTATGCATGCGCCAAATGTTTGCGAGTGCACCAGTTCTATTCACGGGTACGTTTTGAGACAATATAATCACGGACGATGCATTTGTCCTAGACAAAAGGTAGTCTTCACATGCAGACCCACGAACACATGTTGTAGTATGGTGATGCTTTTTTCAAATATTTATTTTTTCTGGAAACATATTATTCTGTACTTTTTTGGTGGAATGGACTACTCAAAGTATTACCTTTTATTTATAAGAAAATTATTTTTGGGTGGTGGTACCCTTTAAGAGGCCCTGATAACGTAACATTTATTAGTCTGGTGTGGGGGGGGGGATATGACCCCCCCCCCCCCCCTCCCCCCATAACTACATCACTGCACCTACCTGTTCTGACGTGGGTCTAATAGAGACTTCCTCTCACTCTCTGCAATATACTCCCCGCTTCCTTCTGCCTGCACATGCGAATGCTTTGGGCTTGACATCGTGGCCATCAGTCAGACATTCACTAGATGTTCAGCTTTAAGAGTCTTGCCCTATTCTGAAAAAACAATTGTGAATCATATAAACATTTCAAATAATATATAACTAATAGTACTATACCACATACAGAATGACTAACAAACAGCAAGCCTCCACACTTATATTTGTCTGTACTGGCTCGTTCAGGCAAGTCAAATCAAACATTGCTATTAAATTAACCCGTTCACTATGAGATTCTGAAATCCCCATAGACTTTGTACATAACCCACTCAGTTCCCGTAGGCAACGGGTTAAATACTTTATAGTTTACTTGCCCTTTTACTTCTAGATGTGATTTACACACTTATCTCAACTTTATATTGTTCTCTTGTAGTTGACTCAACTATCTATTTGACAAATTGGGCAACTAAACGGGACCATTTATTATTTATGATGTATTACGTGTCTGACATAAAATGTTACTTGCCCCATCCCAGGCTATCTAGCAAGTGCTAGTACACGTCGAGTCCTCCAATAAGTGTTCTGTGTATAGTACACCCACACATACAGTACATGTACATGGCAATTATGCTGATGTGATTAGGCATTGCAATGAACAATTAATACATGGCTATCAATTTATTATGTACCTAGCTACTGCATGCATTGTCGATCCCCACTGTCAGTACCCGAAAATTGTGTTTACTAAATTATAAGTATTTAGGATTAATTATGTTCATCCAGCAGAGGCGTAGTGTGGTCTGACTGATTGAAGGCCCCTAGGGGGGGGGGGGGGGGGCACACCTTATTTTGTTCCTTATTATTTGCAAAAATGGCCCCCTTATGTTTTGTATTGTTTTTGTCAGATTATGGGGGGGGGGGGGGGGGGGTGAGGGGATGTGCCGGTGCCCCATCCGCCATCCATGTGCCCCCCCCCCCCCCTGGCCACCGCTAGCCAGTATGATTATTTACAGTATGTGGGTGCACCCTCTCATACAGACATTACCGCCGTGTGCTATACAAATAGCACAGCTGAGTGCTACATAACTGTTGACATGCTAACACATACTTTACAAGGCCAGGGTATTGTCTGCAGTACGTGCTCCACATTAAAGGTACACTTGAGTATTGGTACTTCCCGAAATGCCCCTCGACACTAAATCGGTTGGTTTTAATTCCATTTGAAAGTTCAATGAATAAAACATGTGAAATGAGAATCATTCCCTTTCGAATGCTCTCATAGTTGTAAAATTTGATTTCAAAATATTTTATTTATATATCGTCTGGCCAGGCGATATCTTGACTTAAAAAAAAATAAAAAATAAAATATAGCATCTAGATGGCCTAATTTTCACAATTCGGCTCTCTATATGTAATTTGTACTGAAGAAAAAGAATTTGGCAGTCATTTCTCATGAAATCAATCAATTTTGGGTTAATTAGTAAATATCTAATTGTCCGGGGAACGCCCCTTTTAAATCGCCAAAATGTGACGTCATCTAAGTACGGACTAATGAACTAAATTCTGTAGATGACGCGTCATGACGTAAGCCAATTAATTGTCAATCACATGTCAATCACGCTGTCGATTCTGGACCCTAAATGTGGGTGAGGCGTAAATTGGCTGCTAAATGAGATTTGGCATCAGAAAATTAGTCTTAAATCACTACTGTGTTTATTTTCATGGATTTTTTTTTCCGCAGACCTATTTTACAAGTCATCAACTATGGAATAAGTGCCAAAGTACATGTACGTTGTATTCTTTAGGTCCTTTAAAAACACTTCTTTCAAAAAATTTCAAAAGAGGTTTTTAAATAGTTGTTGACTAGCTGTACCCGCGGAAATCCGCGGGTTCTTTGTGAGATATATAGGCGATGATGACATCGATACTTTAGAACTTTACTATTCCCATAGTCCTCATTTAAATAGTAAGACAAAATATATTCGGGCGACTCAATCCCACCACCCGGTTGTAGGGGCACCGAATATACTGCATGCGTGGTAGGAGTGCAGTTAAATTGAAGTTGTCGTCATTGTGTCGTTGATGCCTGTGCAAACACATTGCCAATCGGCAGTAGCGATCATTACCATATCATCCGCGTTATATAAATATTGATATTTATCAAAACCTGGGTATTTTTGCAACGTGTTATATCTAAAACGGTTTCTCAATATAATACTTGATTTATCGACTCCGTTTTATGTTCGTCAAACAAACTTGAAGCGGTAAATCGTTAGTCAATGCTCGGCGGCTTAAACAGGCAACTGGCACCGTGCACTTTTCTTCGATCTCGACGACGACCACGGGGCGGGAGCGACTCGGGAATGCCTTATTGTCCTCCGCAAAACGTATACCCTTCGATCACGACGGTCGGGGAGTCGCCAAAATCTCGGGGTGAGGATATCTCGAGTGGGACACGATTCGGGGGGTTGAAGCTTACCGTATTAATATAATAGATGATATCTCTATTTAATCATTATTTTAACAAAACTTGCAATGTTTGTTTTTTGCAGTGAAGCAATAAGCGTTCAGTTATAAGATACACCAATGTGTATAAATGGATTTAAGAATTAGATATTGTGTGTTGCGTAGTGGAACAGTAATTATATTTGCTGATAATGATACACCAGTATAGGTTTACGTATTGCAACGCTCGAAATTAACTTTTTTTGCTGGTGGCCCGGTCGGGCCAGTAAAATTAGTATTTTTCCAATTTTGGTGGCCCGAAACCAAAATCGACTGGCCCGAAGAAAATAAAGAAAAACAAAAGAAAAAAAACGAGAAAATTCATATCACATTCAAAACTGTGGAAAAGTGGAAAATTCACTGTTATTATACAAATTTGACCTCAACATTCTGTGTAAATGTCATGTGAAAATCTCAGACAAATAACATGTTTTTAAATTGTGGTGTTTTAAGCTAATAATTGTAAGTCAAAAAGCCGATTCATCGGCTGCAAACATTGACAAGTCACCGATCTACTGTATCCGATTTCGAATACGGCAAACATGATTTATTGAGTTTTACATGCATAACAAATTTGATTGATAATGGAAATTTGTACTAATATATCAGACTTTTAATCTCACAATTCCGTAGAATATTGTTTTGAAACCTGTCATGAATGACACATTTTTCAAATTGTGGTGCTATATTTGTAAAACTGTTAGTCAAACATTTATAAATTCTTCGTGAACTTACGGACACAGTCACAACATCGGCGGCAACACAAGACGTAGACAATGCAGACACAACATAGGCTATGTTGAATTTTACATGCGAACCAAATTTGATCGATTATTAAAATATCCTCTCACATTTCAGACTTTTAACCTCACTTTTCCATGGATTATTGTTTATAAACCTCACATAAATTAAATATTTTCAAATTGTGGGTTTTTGTTGTTGAAATTTTGGTGTCAAACATTGATGAATTGATCGTAAACTTTCTATGCTCACGTAAATTGCATGCACACTCACTACATGTTTTTACATTCCATATTTGGAATTGGAAAGCTCCATTCACAAAACGGGGGTGTGGGGATAAACAGAATGGAAAAAAACACAAATTAAACTTTTACAAATCGGACAACATTTCTCTTAACTTATTTCCGCAAGTATAGCAAATATTATTCTTGATATTTCCTATTATTTATTCAAGTTTTATATACAAACTGAACTGATAACAGAATTAATTTGATATCCTTCTACCTATCCCAAGTGGAACATGCTGTACAAATTTTACATGTGGGATCGGATGGGGGCCGGGGCGGGGCAGAAATAATGCTAATTATAATAATTTGCGCCTTTTCTAAGCTGTCGGCAGAAGAAAAAAAATCACACAAAACTGTTCATTATTGATCTCTCTTTCCTCTCTTTTAAACCACAAATCAAGTATTTTCTTTGAGGTATCAAATTTGCAATAAGAACCATAATATTGTGCACAATTGTTTCAACACATGGTGGCCCGATCGGGCCAGCAAACATTGGAATTATGAGTTTTTTACTGGCCCGACAGCAATTTTTGGTGGCCCCGGGCCATCGGGCCTGTGCTAATTTCGAGCGTTGCGTATTGTTTGTTTTTGTGGTGAAACAGTATTGTGTATGGTAATAAGAGACACAAATAATATAATTAATTTAATAACGATTGCCTTAAAGGGGACCACCAGGCAAAGAACAACACATTATTATATGTTTTGGTACCGTTTTGTGATATCAAATAGATACCCAACATTTTGTAAAGGGTTGTGTAATTCATAAACAAAGCAATTCATTTCCACCACTTACGGAATCACTACTACATTATTTCCTGGTTCCATACGGGCCAACCATTTGCGAGCGCGCCAATGCTATTCACGCGTACGTTTGTAGACAATAGATTCCCGGGCGATTCGTTCGCTCTGCACACATTAGTCTTCGCAATTCAGACCGCATGAATGCATGCTTTAGAATGGTGATGCATTTTCCAATTATATATTTTTTTTCTGGAAACATAATTTTTTGTGAACTTGTTGATGGAATGGAATACTAAAGATGTGTCCTTTTTTTAATAAGAATATTATTTGTGGGTGGTGGCACACATAGGTACATTACAGTAGCATTGTGTGGAGATCAACCTCTTCCGCCTGCTGCACTATCCAAAACAAAAACAATTTTTGTCGGCCGATTTCTCCCTAAATTTACCAGCAAACGCAAACAAACTTTCGTTTATGTGATCCGTAAGTCATATACTTTGATAATAATTACCGACTTTGTTGTTTTGAAGATTGCAAAATGTAGAAAAAAAAAAAGGATTATTCCCGTCTGTTTTCATTACCGATGCATCCTAACACACAACGTTCAACTGATGAACGGTACAGTGTATGAATAGGCAGTATAGTAATCTCCCGTGTATTACCATAATTGCGTGTAAATGGTCCACCTGAGTGGACCATATACTTTGTAGATGTAGGTGGTGGTACCCTTTAATCAGGGTGCAATTTTTGCACAGTTTGAATGAAGGTCCCCTTACCACACATGTGCATTGTATGGAGATCTGGGCCATGTACATAACACACAGATTCATTAATCATTAAATGATGAAAAAATTGATCACATATGATCAATCGTAATATCAATGAGATTGATTGCCAGCTTCTGCGATCAAAATGTAGCAGGTCCCATTAAATCCATTTGGTGATTCAAGTTGATATTAGAAAAAACAAAGCAGGATTCATGCAAAAATAAGCGGAATTGCCAGCCGAGCT